>VDFB02293821.1:0-24025 GCA_007258455.2 Sequoia sempervirens | reverse complement strand
ATTCACTAAATTTTTTGAGAATTTAGTTATTTTTCTTCAAAGATTATTTATGATGTACCATAATTTGGTCAATAGGTGTAACTCTCTCACATCTCCCTTATGGATCATAAATTTTCTTACATTTTTTATGTGACACCCAACTTTTGAAATCCATAAATTTTGATTTAAGATGTTAGTTGGGCCCCTTTTTAAATTGAAGATCTTGAAGAGATCC
Source organism: Sequoia sempervirens (assembly GCA_007258455.2). Taxonomy (NCBI): domain Eukaryota; kingdom Viridiplantae; phylum Streptophyta; class Pinopsida; order Cupressales; family Cupressaceae; genus Sequoia; species Sequoia sempervirens. Next base: position 23,811 of record VDFB02293821.1, on the reverse strand, counting down.
ATGTCACCATAAATTGTTTCCTCTAATTACTTGACCTATTTTAATTTTTTTTGTGAGAAAACCAACCTCTAGAGCCTTGAAAATTATATTTTTTGTTCTATAAATTAAAATTATATTTTTTTATTAAGAATAGATACAAGGTTGAGACACCTTTCATATATATATTTTTTATACTCATTTGCATATAAATTTTACCTTTATTTTCATCATTTTTAATATTTCAGCATGTAATAATGATGTTTTATGTTCTAAGTGTATTCTTAGATTTTTAAACTTGATTAAACTCATTATGTTTCAGTTCTAGAAATTTATTTATGATGATAATAAAGACCTTCAACCTAAAGCATGTTTTTTCAATAGGATTAAACGATTGATGATGTCAAATGTTAGCCAAAAATCTCTCCCAATAAAGAGATTGAACTAACTAGTGGAACCAAGGGCATATAAAACCATCGTTGACCAACATTTACATTGAAGAAACCTAAAGAAACCATTCATACCATCAATTTCGAGGGAGATCAATAGCTTGCATGACTATGAAAATTTTATAAATGGAAACCCATGATACAAAATTAGACTATTAGATGTAGGAGAAATCAATAATCTATGGCTGAAATAAAATACAAAAGAATGCTTGTGTTATAATTAATTAATTTTTTTATTTATTTACTATGTTTGTAAGTAAATGAGTGTTTCGGTTGTGATCATGAAATCAATAGCTTGCATGACTATGGAAATTTTATAAATGGAAACCCATGATATGAAATTAAACTATTACATGTAGGAGAAATCAATAATCTATGACTAGAATAAAATACAAAAGAATGCTTGTGTTATAATTTTTTATTATTATTTACTATGTTTGTAAATAATTTTGTTATAATTTTGATTAAACTCATTATGTTTCAGTTCTAGAAATTTATTTATGATGATAATAAAGACCTTCAACATAAAGCGTGTTTTTTCAATAGGATTAAACCATTGAAGATGTCAAATGTTAGCCAAAAATCTCTCCCAATAAAGAGATTGAACTAACTAATGGAGCCAAGGGCATATTAAACCATCATTGACCAACATTTACATTGAAGAAACCTAAAGAAACCATTCATACCATCAATTTCGAAGGAGATCAATAGCTTGGACGACTATGAAAATTTTATAAATGGAAACCCATGATACAAAATTAAACTATTAGATGTAAGATAAATCAATAATATATGGATGAAATAAAATAAAAAAGAATGTTTGTGTTATAATAATAATATTTTTTTTATTTGCTATGTTTGTAAATAAATGAGTGTTTGTAATTAAAAATTAAATTTTTTTTTTTAATTTTTTTTTTTAATTATTTACCAATTCTTCTGTGGGGAGAAAAAACCTGTCAAACTTTGTGGCACTATGATCATGAGGAGCTTCCTGAACCATGAGACAAAATTTGCATGGTCATGATGAAATACTTCACACTTGAGGGGAGATTTGGTGTGTATTGTTATTATCATTTTCCTTTTCTCGATCACCTCAAAAAGCATAACTATATTTCAATTCCATTTTTTCTTTTGCACTCTTTGGAAAACATGGTGAATGATGTGCTTGAAGCCATGAATTTGGGTAAAAAATTTACCATTATGCACCAAGGGCTTATGTTTAGATTGTACCATTTCCACCTTTCCCTCTTCCCTCCTTGGCCCATTATTGTTGAAGAAGCCCCTACCTCATCTAATCCACCATCTACTAGTATTATGGATACCCCTGGCCCCAACAAGAAAAAGTGTATCAAGAACCTTGCTTTGAAAGCCCCTCCCCAGGACACATCCCCTAATATGGGGCCTAGTATTAAGAAAAAGGATAAGAAACACAATGCCTCAACTACCAAAATTAAAGCCAAAGCTTCTAATAAAACCAAGTTTTGATTGCAGAAAATAGACTTGGACATTAAAATTACTGAGGAAACTAGTACTCCTCAAAGATCCACTAGACTAGTCACCAAGCAGGAGAAAGAGAAGAGCTCTAAAGAGATCTTTGAGTCAGATGATGGTGGGGATAGTGAGAATAAGAGTAAGGAGGAGAAGGTTGTGGAGGAGGAATCCCTTTCTACTTCTGCTAGTAGCTCCTCCCATGTCTCTGAAATTTAAAAAAAGGGTTCATTGGGTCCTTCTAGTTTTAAGGCTATGGAGGCTAAGACTAGGGCCTCAAATATTGCAGAAGGTAAGGCCCTCGTGGTGGAAGCTTGTAGCAAGTAGGACACAGTCTGGGAGGAGGTTGACAAACTTAAAAGAAAAATGGAAAACCTAGAGAAAAGGATTCATGATGTCACTCGATTTTCCCTAAAGATCATGCAAAGATCGACCACCAATTTGTGCCTACTATAGAAGGAGAATTCCATGGAAAAAGATGAGGATGATGCCTGCAAAGAACTTCCTAAGTTCCTCACTGAAGACTGGGCTATGATAACTTTGATCAAACCATGTAGTGAAAAGAAGGATTAGGGATGGGGGATGATCAACATTTTAGCTAGGTCCGACCTCTCTAGCTAATGTTTCTTTTTATTTTTTCTAGGGATAATTTCATGGTTTACATGTTTTATGCTGATTGGTATGACCCCTAGAGGTCAGTGGTTAATATTTTTGTAAATCATGGTTTTGTGATGGACTTTAGTATTAGTAAACTCTATAATTCAGAGAGATACACTTTTTATTTTGCTGATGCTAAGTGGTTGATGGCTAGATTGTCCATGGTGTTTACTAGTTATATGGTTACTCTGATGATGATTTTTCTATGGTTTTTGATATAGACTATTTACAGTGGCAAGTTTTGTGTTTTGACCTTGTTGTTGGTGTGATGTTGATGTTCATTCTATTGTTGATGGCCTCTTGGGATTTGTACTAAAGGGAAAACACCCTAGTTTTGATGCTTTTTATATCAAAAACACTGATTGAAAAACACTAGAGGTGGGACTAATAAATAAAAAGAGACCAATGAAATAAGTATAAGAGTCAGAAACAAACAATACTAAGCTAGGAGAGAAAAAATATTAAAATAATTAAAATTAGAACTTGTTTCTTGAGAGAAGGAATTACTAAGAAGATATCAAATGTTGTCATTGATCTATAGAACAAATCTAGGAATTGTAATAGATGATTTATCTAAGGAAAACAAGTATATATTGTATGGGGTGTGATTGTACCTTAGAGGGAGCACACCTTATTTTTAATTCACTTACTATCTAAGCAAGTCTATGATAAATAAAGGGCTATCTATTGTTGTATATTATATTCTTAAATCTAAAAAAAATAGAGAGAAAAAAAATAGAAAAGGATGTCAAATTGTGAAACATGTACTAGGAATTGAAACCCTAATTTTAATTAAAAGAATAGAAGAGGATACTAAAATTAAAAAACTATAAAATAATAAATGATTGGATGGACAAGAAAATCTTTCTTAGAAAACATTGAAGGCTCACATTAGTTATCTTTTATGAAAAGGGGAGATGTTCCTTGAAGGGGGTAAGTGGTAAATAACCCCTAAAAGTCTAAATTTTTCACTATAGCTACATCATGTCTTAAACACAATTTTTAGTATTGTGACCTATCATCAATCATCTTTAAATAAATAAATAATAAGAAAACCTAAAAAAAATATTATAGAAGAGTCTTTCTTAACTAGTGCATATAATAAAACCTCAATAAGGATATACTAGGTGTGGAAAGGGGCACACAAGGATAGAGAAAGGATAAAAAAGGGTTAGGGAGTAATAAAAATGAAAAAGGGTGGAAACACCTAAAATTTCTACCAAAAATGATAATAAAATTTTCAAAGAATGTAGTTTATACTATTACATTTTCCTTTGATTTTCCCAGTCTAATGTCACACTAAGGGGAATACGAATAATAAAGTAACATCATTGTGAAACATATACAATCATGTAAATATTAAGGATACTGTAACGCCCGTCGTGCAAACCCCAGAGAACACACACATAATGCGAATAATTTTTTTTTTTTAAATAATAGAAATAACATGTAACAACATTAAATCATAAACACATAGCATAACACATAACATTAATACACTTGGTTCCCTGGGGCACGCGAGGTTACATTGCAATCACAAAACAAAACAAAGATAACGAAAACAACTTAACCATTTAATTTATGAAACCATATACAAAGATACAACTGATAGCCATGATGCGAGTGTGACAACATCGCATAATTACATCCATGATAAATCTTTTAACATGTTCCAATTCAAACCTAACTATTACATCATTGAAATAATATTACATTACAATCTTCTTTGATACAAGAATTACATTGAATTTCCCAACATGGGGATTGATACAAAATAATGAACATGAAGTACAACTGATCACTGGAACATCTGCACTGCGGAAAGCTGAGAAGACAAGACGCTGATGGGGAACCCAACGGGTGCGGAGCACGTTCCACCCAACCATGTGAATTACGAAGTAACTCACCCCCCGTGCTCAGAGGTGACGAGGAAGTGAACCCGACCATGAATGTCAAACCGACTCAACAACATGATACAGAACAAGTACAACTCAAATATGCAATGCACAACCATCGACGTACTCAACTCACATAACAAGTTAAACCAAGAACTCATCACGATAACATGAAGTAAAATCACTTAACAATCACGAAACAAATTTACAAGAAATCAAAGATACATCACAAAGAGATAACATCCAGAGGCAACAACAAGCACAAGGGTGTCAAGTGGAGAGTGTCATCGCATAGCTCTCATGGGATTTCCTGGCCCTTCCTCCAACTGAGGCACCGGCACCCATCTATGGATATCCTGGCCCTTCCTCCTAACTGAGGCGCCGGCACCATAGGGTAGCTAATGCGGAGCCAATAGTCTCTCAGAGACGAGACTATGACTATTCCGACCACGGCCTTCTCAGTCTATCACTAGTCTAAGGTAGCCCTAATGCATAGCCGAGGAATCCAAGTTTTATTATCTTGGATTTTTAAACTACCCATCCCCCTAAATCTATTGTTTAGGTTATCACTTGTTTACTACTCTTCGAGGGTTATCCTGGCCCTTCCTCATCCGAGGCGCCGGCGCCCACAAAGAGCCACTCTCCCTCCTATGACCCCTAACATATCTCAAAACAGGGAAGGGTTGAACTAGCACATATAAAGCACATAACCAAAACCAGATACACGAGGCATTAACCCTCTCGCAATTATTCTCAATCAAATGTCTCAACCAAATTGTTCAACCCTTCCTAACAGAATGCCAATAAGCCTCAACTCCAAAAGTATAACCAAAACGAGAATAGCATTTAAAGCATAAACCAAGACGAGAATAACACTTTAAAATAACAAGCCTTAGGAACAAAGTTTTCACAATTTGACAATAGGGTTCCCACATCACGAGTGAAGTTTACAACCATAAAAAAAAACATAATAACCAAATCACATGACTTCATAACCAAGAGAACAATTAACTCTAAAGCACAAAACATTTCAATTATAAAACAACATACAACACATGCTCGACAAAATCAATGTGAGTTATTTGTCCACAATAAACCATGATTTCCACACCAAAATAAAATTAATTTTCTAAAGTCGAATAACATAATACATAAATTTTATTTTACTAAATAAAAAACTTTGATAATTAATTCTCAAATAAAAAAGAAACTTACATTTCCTTAATAATAAAATAAATAATTAAAATAACTTTCTTTTTTAAATATTAACCCGTCAGAAACAAATAATAACATAATGCCCGTTAAATATATAATTACCTTATATAAACATTATATAATCATTTTGAATCAAATACAAAAGAAATTACATCTTTTAAATTTAATAAAATTAATATTGAAATAAACCATTATAATTACATTTTAAAATATCCCAATATTAAATAAAATAATAATAATTTAGTTTTTTTTTTTACATATGATAAATTATAATTATAATATTTAATAAAAATAAATATATTTAAATATATATATATATATATATAAATTTATATATATATATATATATATATATAAAATATAATAAAAAAGAAAAACTTTAAATAAAAGAAAACAAAATATCAAATCTCAGTACAGACCGCCGGAAGGTACTGCACAGCAGTCCGTAGGACTGCTGTGCGCGGCAGTCCACGGACTGCTGCGCACAGTAGTCTACGGACTACTGTGCCAGCCGTCCGCGGCCATTGGGGGAGGGGAAGGTACGGCCTCCGCCGTCCTTCCCTTCACCCAATATAATTATAAATCAATACTTTTCTTTTTAAAAAACAGGGGTTCAATTAAATTTAATTTATTTTATTTTTATTCGTTTCTCTGATGAAATACAAAAATTCGGCCGACGCATATTTAAAACAGTTTCAACACTATAATTTTATAATATATATATATATATATATATATATATATATATATATATATATATATATATATATATATATATATATATATATATATATATATATATATATATATATATATATATATGTCAGTCAAGAATGAGAATTTATGAAGAAGACAAAACACATATATTTTAAAGTAAAGGCAAGTATTTAAATTCATTTAACTTAAGGGAAAATACTTTCCAACCAGAAAAATCATAAACACAATGGACAATTTCAAGGGTTTCAAGAATAAATATTTTCCATAATCAGGTTGTATACACAGAACATTTTCAGACCCCTCTTCCATCAGTTTGAATTAAATTAAAATCTAATTTCCAAGAGTTTTTGTTTTCATTCACAGAATATCATTTTTAATTAAATCTCAGACATACGTTTCCTTTGCAAACATAGATTTATTTAGATCATATTTTACTATTTTATATTATTTGAATCAGAAATTTTAAGAACGAGAAATTGAACCTGGAGTCCGGTGTTCTCGAAAAACTGTTGTTGACTGTCTGAATCCGATGGCCTCTACGCGAAGCTTTTTGTTCCAACTTCAAAATCTACTCTACAACATTTTATGCTCGAACCCGAATCCGATCCTTTGTTCATAAATCTTCTCCACAGCAACACCCATAACAGATCTCCCCCCAATAATAGCAAAGAATTCCAAACTAATCTCTTCAGAATCAAAAGTACATAGAAAATTTCTTGAGCAACTCCTCTCTCTGATCTTCTGTGTGTGTGTAAGAACTTCCAAAATACATAATTAAATAAAAGATATTCTCCCTTTCTTCCAAAAACTCTAAAAATCAAAAATAAAGGAAAACAATTCTTTAAAAGCCAGCTTTTTTTTTCCCAGATCTCTATTCCTATTGGCTCATACAGTCTTTTTTAATCTTTTATTTGTTTTATTGCTTTAATTTCTATTTTACCACTTTCTTGCACAACACATTTTCTATTTAATTAAATAAATTATTCTAATAATTATCCCCACCTAATAATTAATTAAAATAATTAAAATACCTTTAATATTTAATTATCATTTAATCAAGACACATGACTTTATAAAAATTAAATAAACATTTAAATATTTTCATACAAATAAATCAACATTAAAATACACACTTATTAACCACCTTTAATTAACAAATTCACAACTTGTAAAATAACATCAATTAAACAATCATAACTTATAAAATACCTCATTAATCAAAATACGACAATACACAAAGCACAAGCCACAAATGACGACAAATTCACAAAATAAACAATACCAGACAAATGAGACGATCTGACATCATGGGACGGGAGGACTTCATCGTCACCTCTGTATCAACATTTATCCGTTGGGTTATTTGGTGCTCGCCCTGTCCTGCCGAAGTAGGTGGAATCGAGACTTATACCTGCAAATCCTGCATACAAACGAAGTTGTGTACATGTGCATACATATATATATATAATCATCAAAGCATTAAATCAAAGTACTACATTGTGAGAAGGAATCGCAACATAGCAGGGCACTCGCGAACGAGTGATGCCATATTGTCCTTCATCACACCTATTCTAACAAATATAACATAATCAATAAATCAACATTTCTAACTAACAATCATCTTAAAACATATCTAATTAAATCACTGCATCATATAATAATTCTGAAAATCATCTAATATAACCAACCATACTATCATACGAAATATTCTTATCCATAATGAAACAATAGCATCATCTAACGTCTAACTAACCAAATCAAACAATATCATCATCGTCACAAGAAGCAAACAACCGCATTGAAAAATACCAAATCCTACCAATAAGAGGAGGGGTATTACATCCTCCCCCTCATAAAATCGGCTTACTCCTGGAAGCCGGTAAACAAAAGAAAATAAGATTCCCTAATACAGGAGGCATCTACCCACACCAAGATGGTGAACTAATTACCAAAAGAGAATAGAATCAAGCTCACACATAAGAGTAAGAAATAATAATACAAGTATTAGTAACATGGGGGTATTACATCCTCCCCCCCAAGGATATGGCTTACTCCAGGAAGCCATTAAATAGATAAGAGTAAGCACACAACAAACATGCAGAGATCACGCCAAAATCATACACATAACTCACAACACTGGAAACCACATCACACAATGGCACAAGGGTTCATAGTGCATCCTTGATAGGGAGGATATCGGTGCATTGCGCACTACACCGAGGGTCCTATCCATTCCCATCAGTTTCCTGCACCATTGCCCTGAGACCGACTAACGGAAGAAACTTAGGTTCACAACAAACACAACAAAAGAAATGAAACTCTAGACTCTAGGGACAAAACGCAAGGTTACATAGTGAGCACACATAGTGCCCAGTGTATGAACCTATGCTCTGATACCAAGTTGTAACGCCCGTCGTGCAAACCCCAGAGAACACACACATAATGCGAATAATTTTTTTTTTTAAATAATAGAAATAACATGTAACAACATTAAATCATAAACACATAGCATAACACATAACATTAATACACTTGGTTCCCTGGGGCACGCGAGGTTACATTGCAATCACAAAACAAAACAAAGATAACGAAAACAACTTAACCATTTAATTTATGAAACCATATACAAAGATACAACTGATAGCCATGATGCGAGTGTGACAACATCGCATAATTACATCCATGATAAATATTTTAACATGTTCCAATTCAAACCTAACTATTACATCATTGAAATAATATTACATTACAATCTTCTTTGATACAAGAATTACATTGAATTTCCCAACATGGGGATTGATACAAAATAATGAACATGAAGTACAACTGATCACTGGAACATCTACACTGCGGAAAGCTGAGAAGACAAGACGTTGATGGGGAACCCAACGGGTGCGGAGCACGTTCCACCCAACCATGTGAATTACGAAGTAACTCACCCCCCGTGCTCAGAGGTGACGAGGAAGTGAACCCGACCATGAATGTCAAACCGACTCAACAACATGATACAGAACAAGTACAACTCAAATATGCAATGCACAACCATCGACGTACTCAAATCACATAACAAGTTAAACCAAGAACTCATCACGATAACATGAAGTAAAATCACTTAACAATCACGAAACAAATTTACAAGAAATCAAAGATACATCACAAAGAGATAACATCCAGAGGCAACAACAAGCACAAGGGTGTCAAGTGGAGAGTGTCATCGCATAGCTCTCATGGGATTTCCTGGCCCTTCCTCCAACTGAGGCGCCGGCACCCATCTATGGATATCCTGGCCCTTCCTCCTAACTGAGGCGCCGGCACCATAGGGTAGCTAATGCGGAGCCAATAGTCTCTCGTGAAGACGAGACTATGACTATGCCGACCACGGCCTTCTCAGTCTATCACTAGTCTAAGGTAGCCCTAATGCATAGCCGAGGAATCCAAGTTTTATTATCTTGTATTTTTAAACTACCCATCCCCCTAAATCTATTGTTTAGGTTATCACTTGTTTACTACTCTTCGAGGGTTATCCTGGCCCTTCCTCATCCGAGGCGCCGGCGCCCACAAAGAGCCACTCTCCCTCCTATGACCCCTAACATATCTCAAAACAGGGAAGGGTTGAACTAGCACATATAAAGCACATAACCAAAACCAGATACACGAGGCATTAACCCTCTCGCAATTATTCTCAATCAAATGTCTCAACCAAATTGTTCAACCCTTCCTAACAGAATGCCAATAAGCCTCAACTCCAAAAGTATAACCAAAACGAGAATAGCATTTAAAGCATAAACCAAGACGAGAATAACACTTTAAAATAACAAGCCTTAGGAACAAAGTTTTCACAATTTGACAATAGGGTTCCCACATCACGAGTGAAGTTTACAACCATAAAAAAAAACATAATAACCAAATCACACGACTTCATAACCAAGAGAACAATTAACTCTAAAGCACAAAACATTTCAATTATAAAACAACATACAACACATGCTCGACAAAATCAATGTGAGTTATTTGTCCACAATAAACCATGATTTCCACACCAAAATAAAATTAATTTTCTAAAGTCGAATAACATAATACATAAATTTTATTTTACTAAATAAAAAACTTTGATAATTAATTCTCAAATAAAAAAGAAACTTACATTTCCTTAATAATAAAATAAATAATTAAAATAACTTTCTTTTTTAAATATTAACCCGTCAGAAACAAATAATAACATAATGCCCGTTAAATATATAATTACCTTATATAAACATTATATAATCATTTTGAATCAAATACAAAAGAAATTACATCTTTTAAATTTAATAAAATTAATATTGAAATAAACCATTATAATTACATTTTAAAATATCCCAATATTAAATAAAATAATAATAATTTAGTTTTTTTTTTTACATATGATAAATTATAATTATAATATTTAATAAAAATAAATATATTTAAATATATATATATATATATATAAATTTATATATATATATATATATATATATAAAATATAATAAAAAAGAAAAACTTTAAATAAAAGAAAACAAAATATCAAATCTCAGTACAGACCGCCGGAAGGTACTGCACAGCAGTCCGTAGGACTGCTGTGCGCGGCAGTCCACGGACTGCTGCGCACAGTAGTCTACGGACTACTGTGCCAGCCGTCCGCGGCCATTGGGGGAGGGGAAGGTACGGCCTCCGCCGTCCTTCCCTTCACCCAATATAATTATAAATCAATACTTTTCTTTTTAAAAAACAGGGGTTCAATTAAATTTAATTTATTTTATTTTTATTCGTTTCTCTGATGAAATACAAAATTCGGCCGACGCATATTTAAAACAGTTTCAACACTATAATTTTATATATATATATATATATATATATATATATATATATATATATATATATATATATATATATATATATATATATATATATATATATATATATATTTCAATATAGATATATGTATATATGTCAGTCAAGAACGAGAATTAATGAAAAAGACAAAACACAAATATTTTAGAGTAAAGGAAAGTATTTAAATTCATTTAACTTAAGGGAAAATACTTTCCAACCAGAAAAATCATAAACACAATGGACAATTTCAAGGGTTTCAAGAATAAATATTTTCCATAATCAGGTTGTATACACAGAACATTTTCAGACCCCTCTTCCATCAGTTTGAATTAAATTAAAATCTAATTTCCAAGAGTTTTTGTTTTCATTCACAGAATATCATTTTTAATTAAATCTCAGACATACGTTTCCTTTGCAAACATAGATTTATTTAGATCATATTTTACTATTTTATATTATTTGAATCAGAAATTTTAAGAACGAGAAATTGAACCTGGAGTCCGGTGTTCTCGAAAAACTGCTGTTGACTGTCTGAATCCGATGGCCTCTACGCGAAGCTTTTTGTTCCAACTTCAAAATCTACTCTACAACATTTTATGCTCGAACCCGAATCCGATCCTTTGTTCAGAAGTCTTCTCCACAACAACACCCATAACAGATCTCCCCCCAATAATAGCAAAGAATTCCAAACTAATCTCTTCAGAATCAAAAGTACATAGAAAATTTCTTGAGCAACTGCTCTCTCTGATCTTCTGTGTGTGTGTAAGAACTTCCAAAATACATAATTAAATAAAAGATATTCTCCCTTTCTTCCAAAAACTCTAAAAATCAAAAATAAAGGAAAACAATTCTTTAAAAAGCCAGCTTTTTTTCCCAGATCTCTATTCCTATTGGCTCACACAACCTTTTCATTCTTTTATTTGTTTTATTGCTTTAATTTCTATTTTTACCACTTTCTTGCACAACACATTTTCTATTTAATTAAATAAATTATTCTAATAATTATCCCCACCTAATAATTAATTAAAATAATTAAAATACCTTTAATATTTAATTATCATTTAATCAAGACACATGACTTTATAAAAATTAAATAAACATTTAAATATTTTCATACAAATAAATCAACATTAAAATACACACTTATTAACCACCTTTAATTAACAAATTCACAACTTGTAAAATAACATCAATTAAACAATCATAACTTATAAAATACCTCATTAATCAAAATACGACAATACACAAAGCACAAGCCACAAATGACGACAAATTCACAAAATAAACAATACCAGACAAATGAGACGATCTGACATCATGGGACGGGAGGACTTCATCGTCACCTCTGTATCAACATTTATCCGTTGGGTTATTTGGTGCTCGCCCTGTCCTGCCGAAGTAGGTGGAATCGAGACTTATACCTGCAAATCCTGCATACAAACGAAGTTGTGTACATGTGCATACATATATATATATAATCATCAAAGCATTAAATCAAAGTACTACATTGTGAGAAGGAATCGCAACATAGCAGGGCACTCGCGAACGAGTGATGCCATATTGTCCTTCATCACACCTATTCTAACAAATATAACATAATCAATAAATCAACATTTCTAACTAACAATCATCTTAAAACATATCTAATTAAATCACTGCATCATATAATAATTCTGAAAATCATCTAATATAACCAACCATACTATCATACGAAATATTCTTATCCATAATGAAACAATAGCATCATCTAACGTCTAACTAACCAAATCAAACAATATCATCATCGTCACAAGAAGCAAACAACCGCATTGAAAAATACCAAATCCTACCAATAAGAGGAGGGGTATTACATCCTCCCCCTCATAAAATCGGCTTACTCCTGGAAGCCGGTAAACAAAAGAAAATAAGATTCCCTAATACAGGAGGCATCTACCCACACCAAGATGGTGAACTAATTACCAAAAGAGAATAGAATCAAGCTCACACATAAGAGTAAGAAATAATAATACAAGTATTAGTAACATGGGGGTATTACAGATACAATACCAAAAAATATATATCAATATTTTTTTTTCTTTGACCTTCATTCAATTATATATAATCTTATAAAGCATACAAGTATTATAATCACTATACACATACAAGATCAATACTACCCAATAGATATATAGGAAATAGAAACTAGACAAGGTATACTAGGTTTTGAGACATAAAATCACTAATATAACTAAATGAATCATAACACATTATCATAATTAAGGGAAACCTAATAAATGTATTAATTTAAAATGCTTTCTTTTATAGGGGTATCTATAGAGATCTATCTATAGAGAAAATATTATGTATGACCCACAAAGAAGGAACCTTAGTATATGTGAAATAAAATTAGAAATTAGACATAGGAATAGTAGAAATTGGTCAATGGCTATTATTGGTTTGTATAAATTATATTACCTAACTAGCTTCCTTATTAGGTCCTATTCATACTAGTTTAATTAAGTTTACTTAGGATATTTATAGGCATTATCAATTTATGCATCAAGCCATAAGATGAAGAAACATGTCATAATGTTATCTTATCCTATTTCTCACCTTACCCTATATAATTAAGGGGTTATCATTGTTGGGTATGTGCAGGATCATCATGAAAAAAATAGGCCCTTAAGTGGAGAAAAATTTAGAAAAATCAGAGTTAGGCAACTTGACATAAAAATTTGAATAAGTTATCTATATTATTTCAAAAACATGTAAGAATAGAATCTTTAACAAATTGAATGTAGTTTCTAAACTACTAGGTTTATTTTAAAAAAAATCTATTTGGTGAAAATTTGAAATTTCAATGCAGTAGTACTTAAATTTTAGGGAAAAAATAAGTAGGTGTCTTTCTAACCACCCTAACCACAATAAAATGATAATATTTTTTATAAGATTTTAGATATAAGTAGAGGATTCATGTCTCGATGTGATGCATTATTTTTGTAATTTTTCTCCAAGTACATAATTAATCATTATTTTTTTATTGTAACTTTTTGAAAATATAAAAACTCGTATTTCTAACCACCTTAACTTGGTCAAAACTTCATGAAATTCATTTTTTTTTAATCCTATAGTATCATAAGCATATAATGTTACACATGTTTCAGATTCAAAAAATGTGATACCTTTTGAAAGCTATAGATTTTTTTCAAACAGCCTATCAATCAGGGCTTTAGTTGTAATTCAAATAGAAAATGAATAATAATTATTTATTAAATTCAAAGTAAAGCATAATTTATATTGGTGGAAAGCTGAGAATCTCCTTTAAAAATCCTTTTCGTTTCATCAATTTTGGGTTTAAAAAAATCGTCAACCATATACCCTACACATACCCATCATATCACCACTTTTTGGACCATCATGGTCCTGCACATACCCTGTTATAAAAATTAATCTAATAATGATATACATATTTTTCCTTTGCATCCTTTGATATAATATAAAATTTCTCTCATGTTGGGTCTCTCTTGTGTTTTCATTGAAGATACTAGATCTTATGTGACTTACTCCATAGCCAAATATTGCATGGTATTGAAGATTCTATACCAACTCTTATAGTTATAATGGTAAGGATTGTAAGATAGCCAACCAAGGGCAAGGATAGTCTAAAAAGTAAAATTTACAAATAATGATAATCATAAAAATGGAAAAATCTTAAATTGTAAAATGGTGTTAAAGGATCCACTGTTATATTTAAGCTTTGCACCCATGGATTTGAATTTCTACCATTGGCTATAAGTGGTAGCCACAAAAATATGTAAAAATAATTTAACAATATCAACAATAGTTTTATGGTAACCACCCATTGGATAACAAATTAGGTTAATCCCAAGTTTATATGATAGGAAAATGATCATGGTCATGATCAAGTATAAAAGTGAGATAAATATAGATATATGTTATACTTCCCCCCTTAAAATTAATTTTGAAATATTGATGATTATAAGATTTAATCAATTTAAGGAAAATAGTTAAAGGGAAAAAAGGAAAAAAATCATATTTTTATTAGAGGATATAATGAAAAATAAGATGAATAATATAGTAGGTGATCATTTTTTGAGATGGCCCTAGGATATAAAAGAGAGTGGGAACACAAGGGAGAAAAATGATTCATGGTTCCAAGTGATCAAGTATCAATATATTAGTGACCAAGAGAAAGAGGTGACACCAAGATCATTCTCCTAGTAGAGGAAAAGGAATGAGGAGTAAGTGATCAATATAATGTCATGATAATATGGATGGGAAATGAGGAATATAGAGGTAATTACCCTTATATTGAATGGTGAATGAGTGATTTCATAATAATAATCAAGAGATAAGATAAGAACAAGGGAGGAAACCAAGGTAGTTCTCCCAATATGGTGATTAGGAGAAATAGGGGTCACTAGGAGAGTGAAAATGGGCTATCTTGAAGTGAATAAGAAAGGATCAATAATTAGTAGAAAGATAGGAGATAATAAGAGAGACATCTGATTTTAATCCCCTAGATATGGGAAGAGATATTACAAAGGGGAGAAGTGAAAAAATCAACCTAAGTGAGAAATATTTAAAGAAGAGAAGAGAAATAGTCATAGGATAGAGATAAAAAGAGATGGACAATATGATTCTATTGGAAGGATATCAAGACAAATAAGATATAGATAGAAGATAATGTTAGATTTGATGATTGGTCCCCATAGCTCCTAGAAATCACCTGCAAGAAATTATCCTATCACAAAAGAGAGATAAAAGCATGATTGTGTGCTCAACAACCTAAGAAATAATATTAATGCAATAACCTAAATGGATGATTATAATGAAGGTGAATGTTTATAAAAGAATAAGAAAGAAAACTCTAGATGAGGATTTGATTAGATTGTGAAAAGTGTCTTAATCTCATGCAATGGGACAACTTGATCTATATTTAGCTCAATCTAATATAAAAAAGAAACTCCCAAATTTAGCTAAGTAATTTAAGTAAAAAGGTATCTAATAATTAATTAATTATTAATTAATTATCAGGTGATGACCTCTTTACTCCAACACCCTCCTTAAGATCAACTTAGGGAACTATACAACTAATAAAGGAAGTTAAGATTGATAAAGGATGGATACTCCCCCTTCAAATCTGATATCAAACACTTCAACAAGAAAAAAAACTAATGTGCAAAAAATTGCAACAAGATTATAGTGTTTATATTCAACTTCTTTATCATAGTTTTTCCAAACTTTAGAAATGCATATAAAACCCTCTAAAAATTTGATTACAACAAATAAATCAGTCTCATGGACTGATGTACAACAATATAAATGAGACTCAAATTTATCTATGATAGGAAATTCACAAACTACATCAAAAACCATGTTTTCCCTTCACATACAAACTCAATCCACAACCTATAGTGGCAATATCCAAACTACATTTGTTCTTATCTTGCAAAATGATATCAAAAATTTATATTTCTTTCTTCAAACCCTCATACCTATAACAAAATAGATTCCAACATCCCTTGGACAAAAATCTATTATTTTCTCCTTCCACTCCTCATTTTGAAATGCAATATTGAATCCCTCCTCTATTGGCATGCCTTCCTTTTTTCCATTTCCATCCAAAATGTAACTCCCAAGAATTGCAATGCCTCCAACCTAGAATAACTCTCAAAAATCAAGAAATAAAATATTAAATATGCATTTACAACCTCCAAAACACTCCTAGGAAAGATTAGGCCAAGAATAGATGCATTATGGATTTTCCACTCCACCAGAATAGTGAACCAAATAGAAAAAGTTATACAACTTTCTCGAGGGTGCCCAAATTATTCATGCAAAAATTGAGTAAAATTAAATGAGTTTCCATATGAACATAAGGAAATAGTCTTTTTCCACCTTTTAGGAGATGGAAAACTTAGAGGACCCTATTTTGCTCTAGTTCATTCAAGGAAACCCTAGACATCTCAATCTAGGGATGGAATTAGGGAAATAGATCTAATATAAGGTCTCCTAGGGTGTGATTAAAGATAAAAAGGGGGTTCACCACTAAGAAAGGGCTTAGAAAGATAAGAAATGTAAGTAACATGCAAAACCTAACTATTTGACCTAGAAAATGAACTTCAATCAGAATAGAAAATTGGAGATAAACAAAGGTGCACCTAGAAAACTAAAGATGCTTGAAATAAGGTCTACAATCTTGAAATTATTATTTTTGGAGTACATTGGGACTCATATGCTAGTAGGGGTGATTTAGTCCCAATTTAGGGTTTTTGAGCCAAAACTGGAATCTACAACTCGTAAACCAGGATCTATAGAAAAAGTCTAAAAACTGGTATACTAGGACTCATATGCCACAAGTGGCGATTTAGTCCTAGTATCAAGGTTGATTTGAAATTTTTATATCCTCTAATGTGCTCTTCTATAGCTTCTCTCCCTTCCAATCTCTGAGTCTGAAACTATGAATTCCTACCTATAGGTGACTTTTCGTAATCTTGCAAGGAAGGTGAACACTTTGAAAAAAAATCAATCTTTCTCTTCAATGGATCTTCAACCTAGATCTGCAAATCACACATAAAAGATGGGAAAAATGTTTCTGTGTTAGTGGATAGGGGTTTTCCTTGGTCAGGCCCTGTTTTGGTAATCAAACTTTAAAATGAAATAGAATGGAGGAATGATGAATGAACAAAAAAGATATGTTGTAACTCACCAAACCCTTGGAATAAAGGCTATGATCTTGTGTGAAATATCTAGCATGAATGTAGATCTAGACTCTTGATTGTATGTTATGGGTCTTGACTTGAATGCTTGTTTGAATCATGAAATACCTACAACACAAATGTTATCTAAAAAAAAAACATGATGCATGTTGACTTTGACATGATGCTTGAATCTTGAATATAGCTCCAAAATTCTTGATAATAAACTCTTGAATGCTCTTGTGATCATATAATTGAAATTATAGGTGGTCTGTAAACTTTCTAGGAGAAAATATGTGAAATAACCTTGTATTTATACTTGTTTATGCTAAATTTCCTAAAATTACAACACTACAAGCTGACATTAGATCTAGGACGATAAAATCCTACTAAGAATTTGAATTCAAAATAGGTCCAAGCTAAGAAGGACTCATACACTAGCTGGGGCATAGGAGTCCCAATATCCTAGGCTTGGTACACAAATTTCAAGAAATGCTAAGTTCTATGTCAAATTCAGGACTAGGCCCTGAAACTTAGGTGTGACCCATACACCCATGGTAGCATATGAGTCCCGAATCACTAAATATGGGCCATACAATCAAAAATATCTAAATTATGATAGGTTATTAGATAGGTGTTTGGATTATCCTTGAAAATATCTGCATGAAATAAGGATTGTGGTTGCAAAATAGGACCAAATAAGGCATAAAGAAGCCTAATTTTAGCAGGGAGGGCCCAAATGAGTGTAAAAATGTAAAGGGATACATTTTTCTACACTACATTTATCCCTCACTTTAGTGAGAGGAGGAAATTGCTTCAAACTCAGACTAAAGTAGACAAACTCACATCAAGAGGGGTCCAAGTGTACCAATGCTAGTGAGATAGGATGACAACAATCAAGAGGGTTGTGCAAGCCCCTAGGATCAAGATCCTATGGCAAACCAACATAGGAACAAAGGAACACACATGTAAATAATGTAAGGAGAAACAAAAATGTGCAAGAATACACTACGAAAGAAAAAGATAAAGAAAAATAAAAGCAAAAGGTGTGGATCAAGCCTCAATCATTTGTTCCACATGTTGTGGTTTAGATCTAAGTTGTTTGTCCAAAAAAATTTACAAGTGGAACATGATGTGAACTATGCAAACCAATACACACTCATAAGGGCTAGTGGAACCTTAGGCCATCCACTAGGTGAGCCCCTAACAAGACACATATGCACATGACTAGTCTGCACTCACACAGAAAAGCAAGTGGCTATGGGAAAGTCATGTCTAAGTTTGAATCCCATACATTAACCATACCAAATATATACCTCTTGATAACTTTGATAAGGTGCTGCACAACATGAATGATAATATTCATGAGGAAAAAAAAGCTTCATATGCTTGACACCCATGAATGAGCAAGATGGCTCTACATGCAAGAAAAGTGTGTTATGCAAGGTGGCCATATAACAAATTGTAGAAAAATAGTGTAAGGAATGTTTAAAAGAGTTTTGCTTAGTTCATGTAGGTCTTAACTTAGGGAACATTGTAACTAATGTCTCCAAGAGGGGACCAATCAAATAATATAAGATCCACAACTTAGGGATGCACTGTGTCACATCAAGCCACTAAGAGGAATATAATATGCTAATAGAGATCACACTCTTGAAGGAAATCACACCCAATGTCACCACAAAGTGAAAGACACATCTCATGAAGTAAGAAGACTACACAATGAAACATGATTTGAAAGAGAATAATACCAATGTATGCCCTCACTTTAAATAAATTGATAAAAACCATATGCTATGAGAAATTACTTTGAAGTAGAAAATGAAAAATACTAATAGTAAAGAAGACATGAGAGCTTATTTGGAAATCCCTATTCAAAGTCATATGTTTCCAAATGTAGCTACCTCATGAAAGGGGTTGCCCCCAAAATGAAATACCAAAATCACATAAGGGATCCATGAATTTGGGGTCAATATGTCTTTGCTACAATATTTTTATAGTGCTCAAAACTATCATCATTCCTAAAATACTCATGGAATATTAAGAATGACACAAAGAGAGTGAAAACAAAGAAAAACCTTTAGGTCAACATGGAAGAGACATAAATGTATCAAAGCCTTGTGTCATCTCCAAAAGGAAAACACAAGACAAAGAAAAGATAAAGGAAAATCTTTTGAGTCAACATGTAAGAGACCTAAATGTCTCGATGCCTTTCATCATCCCCAAAAGGAAAAAAAAACAAGAAAAAGAAAGGATAAAGGATAATCTTTACGACATAGAGAAGAATGTAGATACAAATAGATGAATGTCACAAAGAGAGATAGATCAAAAATAATAGTATGGGGGAGATCACATTATGCACATGCAATAACATGAAAAAGAAAATAAGGGAAAGACTAGTAAGGCACATGCGAGTCAGCCTATAGCAGGTCATTTGCATCCCAATCTCGTTAATCGTATACGAAAGACAAACAACTAGCCAAAGGGACAACAACAAGTGCCAAACTAGGGCCATCATCAAGTTCAACACTCTTCCTAGGAGAATTATCATTTAGGATCATAGAAGGGGAAAACAATGTATTCAATTCATTATACACTTATTTGTCAATTTTAGCAACCTCATCATCATCATCCAAGTTAATCACAGTAAGAGGTCAAATGATAATGTCTAAAGAATAACTTAGCTCCTATTGCAGTTGTGATATATGATCTTTTTGTTGCAGAAAAGAGGGAGACTCATCGTGTATTGCTTTGAAGTTAAGTTTGAATGTTGATTTTCTTTGTTGTTTTCATTGTTTAACCTTTGAGCAAGAGCACAACATCTATGCCTACGCTCTCTAGCATTTCCATTTCTTTTTGTGTGATTTTCAAGTTGTGTTTGTGTAGGAGTAGGTCTATCAACCATAGGTTTTTTTTCTTCCCTAAGGGGAGGAATGGAAGGAACCATGGGAGGTTGTTCAACCAATTTCCCTTTAGGTTTGTAAATGTGTTTTATCTTAGGAGGAATGACAAAAAAAATTAGTTGTCTCTTGGTCTTTTGTAGGAGATAGGAAAAGTATCTATCATGGGTTGGTCTTGGTTATTTGGAATTTCTTTAGGTTCAATCATAGTTTTTTCAAGGATAGGAGATTCAATCATGGGTTGAGGCATGTTTCTATGGGATATTTTTACTATGAATTTTGCCTTAAAATTTTGATAGGATTTGAAAAATAAATCCTCATGAGGTTTAATAGGTTCCATAGGCTTGGCCCAAAAGAAATACAATGAAAATTTCCCACAAGAAGACATAGGATTAAAGCCACTATGGTGCACAGTAAATATTTCATTGTCAAAGGGAAAATTCAAACATTTATGCACAACCAATGGGACAACTTCCATGGAGCATAGCCATGGATAACCAAGCTTCACATGGAATTTATCCGACATCGGGATGATGTAGAATGAGAAATCTAATTGTTTCGGTCTGATTTTTAAAGGAAGGGTGATCAATTCTATCATAGGGAAAGAAAAACCATTATGCATTTTTATCAATGATTTCATTTTATCATATGTTTCCTGATAGAGTTCATGCACAAGTAAGAATTCTTCAGTGATCACATTCTCTCCATAGATGGGATCAATTAATATCCCATTAGTGGGCTTGTCATTGATTCGATCAGCTATGTAAAGAGGACCACCAGGTGCATTTCTAATAATATCTTTAAATGATAAAGCAATGTAAAGAGTATTTTTAGTTCATCCTTTATGAGGTTGAATTTTTACCAATCAAACCAAACCATCGATATGATTTTGTTCATTAGTATCTATAGGACCTTGTTCAATAGTATTCATGCTGTCATCATCCATGTCAACATTCATCACATCATTATTCTTAGTTTCACTAGATTTGATAAATGAAATATTATGGTTTGGCATAGGGTTGGTAAAGATTTACAAGTTTTGGTTAGGAGGAGCAATAGACGTATTTCCTTGATCATTAACACCTCCAATTTGAAGTCAACTAGAATCAATGAGGTCTTGCACAAGATGTTTAAGATGCTTGCAATGTTCTATATCGTGTCCATTTTTTTGGTGATAATGGCAATAGGAATTCGATCTAAATTTCAAAGGTAAAGTCTTATTAGGATCAAGATTTTTAATGGGAGGTAAGGTGACCATTTTATGTTCTGGGAGTTGTAAATTATGTTATGGAGGGTATCGGGTAGGGGAGTAAATTTCCTAGTCAGATCCCCAAATGTAAAATGAGTTGTCTTCTTTATAGCAGCCACTTGGGTATCAACATGTTGAGTTGGTTGAGGGGGATTTAGTTAAGGAATATTTTATTCTATTTCCTAAAAGGTTGATAATTGTTTTGGTTTGTGGATTTAGACTTCTTAGGTCAACTAGAGGTGGGTTTTGTTTGACGACTACTAACCAAGTTTTGATAATCACGAAGGGTAGTACACAAGTGTACAAAGGAAGGTAACTTTATCATACCAAGCTTATCTTGTATCTTAGTTTTCAAATTCTCAATGAACATTTTTTGAAGGTGAGGATCATGAATCTTTACATCAATTTGGGAATAAAGCATTTGGTAGCATGAAATGAAGTCAGTAACTTTTTCATCATCTTTTTGCTTACATCTCATCAAAACAGCTAAGGTCATTTTAGGAGTTATGTGCATTTGGAAATGGTTCATAAATGCCTCAACAAGTTCATTGAATGAAAAAATTGAGTTATTCGGCAGTGAGGAAAACCATTCTAAAGCAGTATCTTTCAAGGACCTAGGGAAAAGCTTAGCCAAGAGCTTATCCTCAAGGATGATATCACTACATAAGGTGGTGTAAGTGGAAACATGGTTGGAAGGATTTCCTTTCCCCCCATATTTCTCAAATCTAGGAATCTCTATACCTTGTGGTATCAACATTCTCAATATCTCCAAGGATAAGTGATTGCTTTTGATATAGTATGATGGTTGGCCATTTTGATTTTGGTTTATGATGGAAACTTGCTTTTGAAGGGATGAAACATTTTGCAAAAGTTGGTTTATGATGGTGTCATTGGTTGTATTTTGAGATGGAGGTGAATATGGTGGTGGTGTATATGTGTTTGAAGGGGAAGTGAATGGAATGCTTATGGGAGGTAAAGTGGTAGGAGATATTACATGTGATGCGAAAAAGGTACAAGGATTGCTAGTGGAAATAACCAAGGTAGGAAAGACATTATTAGTAGGTTGCATCGTTGTTTTAACTTGAGGGTTGGTATATGTGGGAATAGAGGCAATGGTTGTGGGAGGAGGGATTTGAGTTCCTCCTTGACTTTGGACATTGTTCGAAGGCTAAGCACATCTGGTAAGTTTTCCAAAAATCTAAGCTAGGTTACGCAAAAAGTTCTATTCCTTCTTCACTTTCGATCATGTGGTGTATGTTATCTATGGTGGGAATAGTAGTGGTTGAAATATTTTCAGTACTCACTTGATGTTGTAGGTTTGATAAGTCTTCATGGATTTAGATTATGTTTTCTGGAGGAATGCTAGTTACCATTGTTTCAACACTTGTTATGCTACTTGAAGGTAGAGAGTTGTTAAGGGTATAGCCCATACCTAGTGAACTAGTGTCAACAGTATGAGTGAAAGAGATAGAAAACCCAAGATCCATGATGAGTGTGCTATTGTGGGATGACATGAATCTTGAGCTACATCTCAATATAGTATTAGCAATAGGACACTGGTCAAGTTGTAAAGCTCATGCAAGGGAAAAATGAATGAATGCAAGATAAATGCAATGAACACAAGATAAATTATGATATTATTTAATTTTGATTTGAATGAAATTAAGCTAGATGTAATGAAATGAATGAAACAAAAACTTAGTAACCTGA
>VDFB02293820.1:0-97285 GCA_007258455.2 Sequoia sempervirens | reverse complement strand
AAGTAAAGCATAATTTATATTGGTGGAAAGCTGAGAATCTCCTTTAAAAATCCTTTTCGTTTCATCAATTTTGGGTTTAAAAAAATCGTCAACCATATACCCTACACATACCCATCATATCACCACTTTTTGGACCATCATGGTCCTGCACATACCCTGTTATAAAAATTAATCTAATAATGATATACATATTTTTCCTTTGCATCCTTTGATATAATATAAAATTTCTCTCATGTTGGGTCTCTCTTGTGTTTTCATTGAAGATACTAGATCTTATGTGACTTACTCCATAGCCAAATATTGCATGGTATTGAACATTCTATACCAACTCTTATAGTTATAATGGTAAGGATTGTAAGATAGCCAACCAAGGGCAAGGATAGTCTAAAAAGTAAAATTTACAAATAATGATAATCATAAAAATGGAAAAATCTTAAATTGTAAAATGGTGTTAAAGGATCCACTGTTATATTTAAGCTTTGCACCCATGGATTTGAATTTCTACCATTGGCTATAAGTGGTAGCCACAAAAATATGTAAAAATAATTTAACAATATCAACAATAGTTTTATGGTAACCACCCATTGGATAACAAATTAGGTTAATCCCAAGTTTATATGATAGGAAAATGATCATGGTCATGATCAAGTATAAAAGTGAGATAAATATAGATATATGTTATACTTCCCCCCTTAAAATTAATTTTGAAATATTGATGATTATAAGATTTAATCAATTTAAGGAAAATAGTTAAAGGGAAAAAAGGAAAAAAATCATATTTTTATTAGAGGATATAATGAAAAATAAGATGAATAATATAGTAGGTGATCATTTTTTGAGATGGCCCTAGGATATAAAAGAGAGTGGGAACACAAGGGAGAAAAATGATTCATGGTTCCAAGTGATCAAGTATCAATATATTAGTGACCAAGAGAAAGAGGTGACACCAAGATCATTCTCCTAGTAGAGGAAAAGGAATGAGGAGTAAGTGATCAATATAATGTCATGATAATATGGATGGGAAATGAGGAATATAGAGGTAATTACCCTTATATTGAATGGTGAATGAGTGATTTCATAATAAGAATCAAGAGATAAGATAAGAACAAGGGAGGAAACCAAGGTAGTTCTCCCAATATGGTGATTAGGAGAAATAGGGGTCACTAGGAGAGTGAAAATGGGCTATCTTGAAGTGAATAAGAAAGGATCAATAATTAGTAGAAAGATAGGAGATAATAAGAGAGACATCTGATTTTAATCCCCTAGATATGGGAAGAGATATTACAAAGGGGAGAAGTGAAAAAATCAACCTAAGTGAGAAATATTTAAAGAAGAGAAGAGAAATAGTCATAGGATAGAGATAAAAAGAGATGGACAATATGATTCTATTGGAAGGATATCAAGACAAATAAGATATAGATAGAAGATAATGTTAGATTTGATGATTGGTCCCCATAGCTCCTAGAAATCACCTGCAAGAAATTATCCTATCACAAAAGAGAGATAAAAGCATGATTGTGTGCTCAACAACCTAAGAAATAATATTAATGCAATAACCTAAATGGATGATTATAATGAAGGTGAATGTTTATAAAAGAATAAGAAAGAAAACTCTAGATGAGGATTTGATTAGATTGTGAAAAGTGTCTTAATCTCATGCAATGAGACAACTTGATCTATATTTAGCTCAATCTAATATAAAAAAGAAACTCCCAAATTTAGCTAAGTAATTTAAGTAAAAAGGTATCTAATAATTAATTAATTATTAATTAATTATCAGGTGATGACCTCTTTACTCCAACACCCTCCTTAAGATCAACTTAGGGAACTATACAACTAATAAAGGAAGTTAAGATTGATAAAGGATGGATACTCCCCCTTCAAATCTGATATCAAACACTTCAACAAGAAAAAAAACTAATGTGCAAAAAATTGCAACAAGATTATAGTGTTTATATTCAACTTCTTTTTCATAGTTTTTCCAAACTTTAGAAATGCATATAAAACCCTCTAAAAATTTGATTACAACAAATAAATCAGTCTCATGGACTGATGTACAACAATATAAATGAGACTCAAATTTATCTATGATAGGAAATTCACAAACTACATCAAAAACCATGTTTTCCCTTCACATACAAACTCAATCCACAACCTATAGTGGCAATATCCAAACTACATTTGTTCTTATCTTGCAAAATGATATCAAAAATTTATATTTCTTTCTTCAAACCCTCATACCTATAACAAAATAGATTCCAACAGCCCTTGGACAAAAATCTATTATTTTCTCCTTCCACTCCTCATTTTGAAATGCAATATTGAATCCCTCCTCTATTGGCATGCCTTCCTTTTTTCCATTTCCATCCAAAATGTAACTCCCAAGAATTGCAATGCCTCCAACCTAGAATAACTCTCAAAAATCAAGAAATAAAATATTAAATATGCATTTACAACCTCCAAAACACTCCTAGGAAAGATTAGGCCAAGAATAGATGCATTATGGCTTTTCCACTCCACCAGAATAGTGAACCAAATAGAAAAAGTTATACAACTTTCTCGTGGGTGCCCAAATTATTCATGCAAAAATTGAGGAAAATTAAATGAGTTTCCATATGAACATAAGGAAATAGTCTTTTTCCACCTTTTAGGAGATGGAAAACTTAGAGGACCCTATTTTGCTCTAGTTCATTCAAGGAAACCCTAGACATCTCAATCTAGGGATGGAATTAGGGAAATAGATCTAATATAAGGTCTCCTAGGGTGTGATTAAAGATAAAAAGGGGGTTCACCACTAAGAAAGGGCTTAGAAAGATAAGAAATGTAAGTAACATGCAAAACCTAACTATTTGACCTAGAAAATGAACTTCAATCAGAATAGAAAATTGGAGATAAACAAAGGTGCACCTAGAAAACTAAAGATGCTTGAAATAAGGTCTACAATCTTGAAATTATTATTTTTGGAGTACATTGGGACTCATATGCTAGTAGGGGTGATTTAGTCCCGATTTAGGGTTTTTGAGCCAAAACTGGAATCTACAACTCGTAAACCAGGATCTATAGAAAAAGTCTAAAAACTGGTATACTAGGACTCATATGCCACAAGTGGCGATTTAGTCCTAGTATCAAGGTTGATTTGAAATTTTTATATCCTCTAATGTGCTCTTCTATAGCTTCTCTCCCTTCCAATCTCTGAGTCTGAAACTATGAATTCCTACCTATAGGTGACTTTTCGTAATCTTGCAAGGAAGGTGAACACTTTGAAAAAAAATCAATCTTTCTCTTCAATGGATCTTCAACCTAGATCTGCAAATCACACATAAAAGATGGGAAAAATGTTTCTGTGTTAGTGGATAGGGGTTTTCCTTGGTCAGGCCCTGTTTTGGTAATCAAACTTTAAAATGAAATAGAATGGAGGAATGATGAATGAACAAAAAAGATATGTTGTAACTCACCAAACCCTTGGAATAAAGGCTATGATCTTGTGTGAAATATCTAGCATGAATGTAGATCTAGACTCTTGATTGTATGTTATGGGTCTTGACTTGAATGCTTGTTTGAATCATGAAATACCTACAACACAAATGTTATCTAAAAAAAAAACATGATGCATGTTGACTTTGACATGATGCTTGAATCTTGAATATAGCTCCAAAATTCTTGATAATAAACTCTTGAATGCTCTTGTGATCATATAATTGAAATTATAGGTGGTCTGTAAACTTTCTAGGAGAAAATATGTGAAATAACCTTGTATTTATACTTGTTTATGCTAAATTTCCTAAAATTACAACACTACAAGCTGACATTAGATCTAGGACGATAAAATCCTACTAAGAATTTGAATTCAAAATAGGTCCAAGCTAAGAAGGACTCATACACTAGCTGGGGCATAGGAGTCCCAATATCCTAGGCTTGGTACACAAATTTCAAGAAATGCTAAGTTCTATGTCAAATTCAGGACTAGGCCCTGAAACTTAGGTGTGACCCATACACCCATGGTAGCATATGAGTCCCGAATCACTAAATATGGGCCATACAATCAAAAATATCTAAATTATGATAGGTTATTAGATAGGTGTTTGGATTATCCTTGAAAATATCTGCATGAAATAAGGATTGTGGTTGCAAAATAGGACCAAATAAGGCATAAAGAAGCCTAATTTTAGCAGGGAGGGCCCAAATGAGTGTAAAAATGTAAAGGGATACATTTTTCTACACTACATTTATCCCTCACTTTAGTGAGAGGAGGAAATTGCTTCAAACTCAGACTAAAGTAGACAAACTCACATCAAGAGGGGTCCAAGTGTACCAATGCTAGTGAGATAGGATGACAACAATCAAGAGGGTTGTGCAAGCCCCTAGGATCAAGATCCTATGGCAAACCAACATAGGAACAAAGGAACACACATGTAAATAATGTAAGGAGAAACAAAAATGTGCAAGAATACACTACGAAAGAAAAAGATAAAGAAAAATAAAAGCAAAAGGTGTGGATCAAGCCTCAATCATTTGTTCCACATGTTGTGGTTTAGATCTAAGTTGTTTGTCCAAAAAAATTTACAAGTGGAACATGATGTGAACTATGCAAACCAATACACACTCATAAGGGCTAGTGGAACCTTAGGCCATCCACTAGGTGAGCCCCTAACAAGACACATATGCACATGACTAGTCTGCACTCACACAGAAAAGCAAGTGGCTATGGGAAAGTCATGTCTAAGTTTGAATCCCATACATTAACCATACCAAATATATACCTCTTGATAACTTTGATAAGGTGCTGCACAACATGAATGATAATATTCATGAGGAAAAAAAAGCTTCATATGCTTGACACCCATGAATGAGCAAGATGGCTCTACATGCAAGAAAAGTGTGTTATGCAAGGTGGCCATATAACAAATTGTAGAAAAATAGTGTAAGGAATGTTTAAAAGAGTTTTGCTTAGTTCATGTAGGTCTTAACTTAGGGAACATTGTAACTAATGTCTCCAAGAGGGGACCAATCAAATAATATAAGATCCACAACTTAGGGATGCACTGTGTCACATCAAGCCACTAAGAGGAATATAATATGCTAATAGAGATCACACTCTTGAAGGAAATCACACCCAATGTCACCACAAAGTGAAAGACACATCTCATGAAGTAAGAAGACTACACAATGAAACATGATTTGAAAGAGAATAATACCAATGTATGCCCTCACTTTAAATAAATTGATAAAAACCATATGCTATGAGAAATTACTTTGAAGTAGAAAATGAAAAATACTAATAGTAAAGAAGACATGAGAGCTTATTTGGAAATCCCTATTCAAAGTCATATGTTTCCAAATGTAGCTACCTCATGAAAGGGGTTGCCCCCAAAATGAAATACCAAAATCACATAAGGGATCCATGAATTTGGGGTCAATATGTCTTTGCTACAATATTTTTATAGTGCTCAAAACTATCATCATTCCTAAAATACTCATGGAATATTAAGAATGACACAAAGAGAGTGAAAACAAAGAAAAACCTTTAGGTCAACATGGAAGAGACATAAATGTATCAAAGCCTTGTGTCATCTCCAAAAGGAAAACACAAGACAAAGAAAAGATAAAGGAAAATCTTTTGAGTCAACATGTAAGAGACCTAAATGTCTCGATGCCTTTCATCATCCCCAAAAGGAAAAAAAAACAAGAAAAAGAAAGGATAAAGGATAATCTTTACGACATAGAGAAGAATGTAGATACAAATAGATGAATGTCACAAAGAGAGATAGATCAAAAATAATAGTATGGGGGAGATCACATTATGCACATGCAATAACATGAAAAAGAAAATAAGGGAAAGACTAGTAAGGCACATGCGAGTCAGCCTATAGCAGGTCATTTGCATCCCAATCTCGTTAATCGTATACGAAAGACAAACAACTAGCCAAAGGGACAACAACAAGTGCCAAACTAGGGCCATCATCAAGTTCAACACTCTTCCTAGGAGAATTATCATTTAGGATCATAGAAGGGGAAAACAATGTATTCAATTCATTATACACTTATTTGTCAATTTTAGCAACCTCATCATCATCATCCAAGTTAATCACAGTAAGAGGTCAAATGATAATGTCTAAAGAATAACTTAGCTCCTATTGCAGTTGTGATATATGATCTTTTTGTTGCAGAAAAGAGGGAGACTCATCGTGTATTGCTTTGAAGTTAAGTTTGAATGTTGATTTTCTTTGTTGTTTTCATTGTTTAACCTTTGAGCAAGAGCACAACATCTATGCCTACGCTCTCTAGCATTTCCATTTCTTTTTGTGTGATTTTCAAGTTGTGTTTGTGTAGGAGTAGGTCTATCAACCATAGGTTTTTTTTCTTCCCTAAGGGGAGGAATGGAAGGAACCATGGGAGGTTGTTCAACCAATTTCCCTTTAGGTTTGTAAATGTGTTTTATCTTAGGAGGAATGACAAAAAAAATTAGTTGTCTCTTGGTCTTTTGTAGGAGATAGGAAAAGTATCTATCATGGGTTGGTCTTGGTTATTTGGAATTTCTTTAGGTTCAATCATAGTTTTTTCAAGGATAGGAGATTCAATCATGGGTTGAGGCATGTTTCTATGGGATATTTTTACTATGAATTTTGCCTTAAAATTTTGATAGGATTTGAAAAATAAATCCTCATGAGGTTTAATAGGTTCCATAGGCTTGGCCCAAAAGAAATACAATGAAAATTTCCCACAAGAAGACATAGGATTAAAGCCACTATGGTGCACAGTAAATATTTCATTGTCAAAGGGAAAATTCAAACATTTATGCACAACCAATGGGACAACTTCCATGGAGCATAGCCATGGATAACCAAGCTTCACATGGAATTTATCCGACATCGGGATGATGGAGAATGAGAAATCTAATTGTTTCGGTCTGATTTTTAAAGGAAGGGTGATCAATTCTATCATAGGGCAAGAAAAACCATTATGCATTTTTATCAATGATTTCATTTTATCATATGTTTCCTGATAGAGTTCATGCACAAGTAAGAATTCTTCAGTGATCACATTCTCTCCATAGATGGGATCAATTAATATCCCATTAGTGGGCTTGTCATTGATTCGATCAGCTATGTAAAGAGGACCACCAGGTGCATTTCTAATAATATCTTTAAATGATAAAGCAATGTAAAGAGTCTTTTTAGTTCATCCTTTATGAGGTTGAATTTTTACCAATCAAACCAAACCATCGATATGATTTTGTTCATTAGTATCTATAGGACCTTGTTCAATAGTATTCATGCTGTCATCATCCATGTCAACATTCATCACATCATTATTCTTAGTTTCACTAGATTTGATAAATGAAATATTATGGTTTGGCATAGGGTTGGTAAAGATTTACAAGTTTTGGTTAGGAGGAGCAATAGACGTATTTCCTTGATCATTAACACCTCCAATTTGAAGTCAACTAGAATCAATGAGGTCTTGCACAAGATGTTTAAGATGCTTGCAATGTTCTATATCGTGTCCATTTTTTTGGTGATAATGGCAATAGGAATTCGATCTAAATTTCAAAGGTAAAGTCTTATTAGGATCAAGATTTTTAATGGGAGGTAAGGTGACCATTTTATGTTCTGGGAGTTGTAAATTATGTTATGGAGGGTATCGGGTAGGGGAGTAAATTTCCTAGTCAGATCCCCAAATGTAAAATGAGTTGTCTTCTTTATAGCAGCCACTTGGGTATCAACATGTTGAGTTGGTTGAGGGGGATTTAGTTAAGGAATATTTTATTCTATTTCCTAAAAGGTTGATAATTGTTTTGGTTTGTGGATTTAGACTTCTTAGGTCAACTAGAGGTGGGTTTTGTTTGACGACTACTAACCAAGTTTTGATAATCACGAAGGGTAGTACACAAGTGTACAAAGGAAGGTAACTTTATCATACCAAGCTTATCTTGTATCTTAGTTTTCAAATTCTCAATGAACATTTTTTGAAGGTGAGGATCATGAATCTTTACATCAATTTGGGAATAAAGCATTTGGTAGCATGAAATGAAGTCAGTAACTTTTTCATCATCTTTTTGCTTACATCTCATCAAAACAGCTAAGGTCATTTTAGGAGTTATGTGCATTTGGAAATGGTTCATAAATGCCTCAACAAGTTCATTGAATGAAAAAATTGAGTTATTCGGCAGTGAGGAAAACCATTCTAAAGCAGTATCTTTCAAGGACCTAGGGAAAAGCTTAGCCAAGAGCTTATCCTCAAGGATGATATCACTACATAAGGTGGTGTAAGTGGAAACATGGTTGGAAGGATTTCCTTTCCCCCCATATTTCTCAAATCTAGGAATCTCTATACCTTGTGGTATCAACATTCTCAATATCTCCAAGGATAAGTGATTGCTTTTGATATAGTATGATGGTTGGCCATTTTGATTTTGGTTTATGATGGAAACTTGCTTTTGAAGGGATGAAACATTTTGCAAAAGTTGGTTTATGATGGTGTCATTGGTTGTATTTTGAGATGGAGGTGAATATGGTGGTGGTGTATATGTGTTTGAAGGGGAAGTGAATGGAATGCTTATGGGAGGTAAAGTGGTAGGAGATATTACATGTGATGCGAAAAAGGTACAAGGATTGCTAGTGGAAATAACCAAGGTAGGAAAGACATTATTAGTAGGTTGCATCGTTGTTTTAACTTGAGGGTTGGTATATGTGGGAATAGAGGCAATGGTTGTGGGAGGAGGGATTTGAGTTCCTCCTTGACTTTGGACATTGTTCGAAGGCTAAGCACATCTGGTAAGTTTTCCAAAAATCTAAGCTAGGTTACGCAAAAAGTTCTATTCCTTCTTCACTTTCGATCATGTGGTGTATGTTATCTATGGTGGGAATAGTAGTGGTTGAAATATTTTCAGTACTCACTTGATGTTGTAGGTTTGATAAGTCTTCATGGATTTAGATTATGTTTTCTGGAGGAATGCTAGTTACCATTGTTTCAACACTTGTTATGCTACTTGAAGGTAGAGAGTTGTTAAGGGTATAGCCCATACCTAGTGAACTAGTGTCAACAGTATGAGTGAAAGAGATAGAAAACCCAAGATCCATGATGAGTGTGCTATTGTGGGATGACATGAATCTTGAGCTACATCTCAATATAGTATTAGCAATAGGACACTGGTCAAGTTGTAAAGCTCATGCAAGGGAAAAATGAATGAATGCAAGATAAATGCAATGAACACAAGATAAATTATGATATTATTTAATTTTGATTTGAATGAAATTAAGCTAGATGTAATGAAATGAATGAAACAAAAACTTAGTAACCTGAAATAGAGATCTAACAACAACAAATAGAAGCACAAAAAAAATGTTTTTAATGCCATAAAATATAGATTTATATCTAACACAAGAATAAATCGCCTAGAGGGGCCTATGAGTCCTAGTCAGGGTTTTTAAAGGGTTCAAATGTTGAAAAACACAAAACACAGAACTCCCAGAAATAAGGTAAAACAACCTGTACTAGGACTAAATCTCCTAGAGGGGCGAATAAATTCTAGATGAGGATTTTGACACTAAATTCAACAAATTTTGAGTGAATGTTAGGGTTTCTAACTTGTATGCAGTCTAGACTATGTGTAATTATATATTTCAAATGAAATTTAATGATGCAAGATGCAAAAATGCAATGTATATGCACTTTCACTAATGCAAGATTTAAAATACCTAAATGAAAATTAACAAATGCAAGACCTAATATAAAGTTAATTGTAAGCTAGAACTTGGACTATGATGGTGTTGATTTCTTTTTTGGAAAGGACTTCAACTCCCATAGTGAAGATTTCTCTCCTTATGTCTTTAGTCTTGTAAGTAGTTATTTTGAAAGAAGATAGATGTAGAACTAGAGTGAGAGACCATTACTGGGATGAACAATTTTAAACCAATATTTGTGGTTTTGAAGCTTGGTTATTACAAACATAAAACTTCACTTAACAATTTTTAATAATACAATCCCCTTAATAGACGAACAAATATCATCCATGGTAATAATTTTTCTTTATTATACTTCATACGATTCATATAAATAATGGTTTTCTAGGTATAGTGCTTGGTTGCATTAAATCAAATTAGATATGTTTTAGGTACTCTAAGATGTTGACCAATGATTACATTAAACTTGTGCCTTTTTTATCAAAATTATTTTTTCTATGTTGGGATTTGTAAAGTAGCATTGTCAATTTGTTTCTTTAACAAAAACATCAGTGCTATATAAATGAGACTATTCTACAAGCCGCCACCATGAAGGTTATGAAGATTTTCTTATGCAGTTTGACAATCTCGACTAGAGTACAAAATATTTGTTTGGGATGTTGATTGTAGTGGTATCAAGCAAATTCACCGTCATCAATTCACCATCAAAAAATTCATCATCATGTCAAATTCACCATAAGGAAAATTCACCACCACAATTCATTGCATTAACATTTTTAATATATATTTTCAAGACTTTGAATTTTTTTTGAAAAAGAATAATGGAGGTGTGTATTTCCATTGCAAAAAACAATCCAAAGTCTTGGAAATATATATTAAAAATGTTAATGCCATGAAATTTTCCATGGTGGTGAATTGCTGGTGTTGAATTTTCCTTGCAGTGAATTTATCATGACCATGAATTTTCTTCGACGATGAATTTCTGAATTGTTGATGGTAAATTTTCTTAAAGCCAATAGTTGTATTATAAATGAAATTTGTAAATTTTAGATCCTCATTTCTTTTGGCCATGCCAATTAATTTATTCAGCATAGGAACCTAGAAGCTCATAGAATAATGAGTTCCATTGCTCTATAAAATGCATTATTTCAATTATGTTGACAAGTGTGTCGAGATCAAGTCATGTCAATAAGAAAGAGTGGTCTAGTGCTTGGAAAAAGGAGAGTAACTACGTGTTTTGAATAAAAAATTCTTGCAAAATTGTTTGAGTAGTATGTGTGGTGGTTTGAAAACCCAAAAATATTCATCATGAAAGGTGTTTCATCAAATTTGTAGATAAACAAGAAAATAGATAGGCTTTAAAAATAGTGTGCTTTGATTGGATGGTGTATATCACAATTGGCTCTAGGAAAATTTTGCGATTAATTTTTAGTGATGGTGAATTTTCCTTGAAATAAATGTGTCATGGCAATGAATTTTCCCACGAAAATTTGTTGGTAGTTAATTTGCCTCATGCCATCACAACTACAATCACAATGATCCTCAACACAAGCTGAACTCATGGCCCTCCATATGTGGTAGGTCAATCTTCCATAATATATTATTTGTATTCACTTATTAGTTTCACTTATGTAGTACCGAATACGACCACCTTTAGGCGAAAACCATTTAAGCAACCTACCTATGAGTGGAGTACTTCTCTTTAGTAAAATCCTATAACAACTACATTGAAACATCACCAAATGACATTTATTGGGGATTGATTAAAACTTTATTTTCATTCACAGCCATCTAATTAACTAAAGTGAGATTTAAATTTTTGGTCATTTTTATTGGGCATGCACCGTTAAGGAATATAGTATGATAAATACAATATAGCATCAAAATGGCGCCTAAAGGTCAAATGAACAAATAAGCCATGCTATATATGAAGAAATGGTCGAAATAAAAGAAAGACTATTAATTATAAAGGGTGTTTACTTTTCAGAGGTAGGTGATGAAAATTTCACATGGCCATCATAATTTGTAAAGTTGAAGTATGTTGAAATATTATAATGGATTGGTGGCATCTTTAGTCAAACATTTTTTCTAAAGTGAATTTGTATTTTTTTTTGACCTGGTCTTTTATGGATCTTATGGACTACTAATTTCCTTGAAAAATATGTTTACAATGATAATGTGGATGTCTTGTATATGAATAATAGTAAGATTCTTTATATCACCTTCATGATTTACTTCCAACTACAATGTTCATATATTAGTCAATAGTTTAGAGCTATTAGTTTATTGAGTTTTCAACCATACAAATTGTGCATATGAGTAAATGAAATTTAAAAACTCATTTTATTTTCTAAGGATTATATGTCTTTAAAAAAAATAAAATTAATAGATTTATAAAGGAATTTATCTTGTATATTAATACATTGCTATTGTTAGAATGAGATGATTGGAATGAAATAATGTTCTTTTAAGATAGGATATCCACTAGGTTCTTTTAGGGTATGATACCAAATGTGATGTCACTTTTTCTCTTATGGTTATTAAGTACTAGCAATGGATTTAAATATAACAAATATTAGAGTTTACAATATGTAATGTTATTAAAATAAATGTGAATAATTAGTGTAAACTACAAACATGGGACAATTAAATAAGTAACATAATAAATGGAATAACACCACAATGTAGATTAATCATATAAACACCAAAATCACATAAATAATATTTCCAATATTATTGAATCAGTGGTTCTCAATAATTATTTTAAATTCATGGAAAGGTCACTATCTGACACTTAGAGGAATGGTTATAGGTCCAGGCTTTTCCCAGCACAAACACACTCAGAGGAAATCAATTCTTACATAGAACTCAAACTACCTTCATGACATAAAAAGAACCCTAGCTAGGACACTCTCGGGTGTATGTTGTACCCTGAGTTGGACACACACTATGTGCCCCTTCTCCAAATGTTTAAATTCCCACCCATGACCCTAACCTTCACTCCATTATGCCCTTTTAATTTCTCTTTCCTTTTTCTCTTCTCTCCTTAAATGTTCTCATGCCTTTCCCAAGTCTCACATGAATGATTTATATATTATTTTAAGGGGTGATATCTAAACCATCACACCCTTTCACAAAGGTTTCCTTTTTTAATAATTATTTAAATAAATAATTATTCTTCCTCTTTTAAAAGAGTGTTTATACATATTCTTTGTTAATCTATCTTTTAACCAAAGGATCATAATATTCATTATTTTCTATCTCCCTTTTAATTCTAAAGGGTTATTTCATAGATTTATCTTCTCTTGGGGAAAAAATCACATAATAGAGTGCTATATAGGAGCAACCCCAAATGATAAAGGGATTAGATCATGACAAGTGTTGACGTCACATGCAATGAGACAAAATGATCTAATAATAACTCACTTTAGTTAACATAAAAAAGTTCTTAGTTAACTGAAAAAAGAACTCCTAAGTTTAGTTTAAGTGCATGAAATGAATTAGATTAATAATCAATTAAATATTAGGGTGAAACCAGAATATTGTGTCACACTTTTGGGACAATGAATATTTTTTGGGGGTGGAGGGACATTTTTAGAGAGCACTTTTGAGTGAAGGTATTCAACTTTATGCCTTTGAGTGAAGCCATGCCTTTAAGCAAAGGTAAAGGCCTAAAAACATGTTTTTACATGGTGACCTTTAGTTGAAGCAACATTTGATCAAAGGTTTATCCTTTGAATGAAAGGTTCAAGCATGATAACTTTGGCCTTTGCTTGATATTTTCCTTAGAAAATCTAGTTTCAAACCCTAGGTTGGACCTTCATATGAACTTAACTTGACAAGATATTTTGTAAGATCTTATTCCTTGAAACGAACTTTCCAAAAAGTATAGTTTTGATATATTTTTATTTTATCATGTATTTAATTTTCAATTTTTTACTAAACATAGGTTTTTCATTGAACATCAAGCTCTTCATTCTATAGAGGCAGAAAAATAGTAAACCATTGTAAAAAGATTTAAAAAATACCCTTTCCCTAGGTATTGATGTCCTTGTTTCATCAAAAAATAAATTGAATTTCAATATATACACAAGTTATGTTGGAAGACATACACCTATGTCCAATTATAGTTACAGTGACTTCAAAAATTAATTAAAACAAAATATGTAACAAAAAAATATGAAAAAATATCCTTTCCCTAGATATTGATGTTAAGATTGTATATTTTTAAAAATTATAATTTTATCCTTTCTAGAGAAAAGTTATGTTGGATGACATAAACGTTACTTTCTAAAAATGTTGTTTACTATTTAAAACTAGTTATTAAATGAGATGTTGAAAGATTAATGATTTATTTCAGAAAAAAAATTTAAAAGTATATTTAGAATCTACACAACTTTTCACAAATCACTACTCCACATCATCTTCAATTCTTAATGGCTTAGATGCTATAGGTCTCAAAAGGTGAAGATTCAATTAAAAATGTCGATATAAATGTCCATATTGGCCAAAAAGTGGGACACAGAATTGTGATTTTGTTGGCAACACAAGGGCAAAAAACTGAGAGGGGGGGTGAATCAGTTGTAACAAAAATTATAATTATTAAACTTAATTTTAGATTTGATAAATAAATATGAAATCATAAACCATCACCACATAAAAAACACACAAAACAACAATATTTTTTATGTGGAAACCTTGTTAGAGGAAAAACGACAGTGGAGGTTAGTCCACAAGATTATACTATGTTAAAAGTATTACAAATGGGGAATGCACATGCATTTAGGCACACTACCTAGAGCTCACTACTCAAATACAAAAGGCTTACTACTCAAAAGAAGATTCACTATCTTGCAGTCACATTTGGATTACATCCAAAAGATTTTGAACTTAGAAATTAACATCTTCTAACTCCTGATTACAGTTCCAGTTAAGCACTTAAACACTTTCTTCTGCTCACTCTTCTTCACTCTTTACTTCTACCTTTGAAAGATTAGAACATTATCGCACACCGCAAATAGCATACATCACACACCTTTCCCTCAAATGGTATAAGCAATCGATCATATATATCCACAATTAAGGATAACATCAACTACATGTTGGACCAACAAAATATAAAATGTGTTCAAACTGTTGGCCCAAATCAATAAACAATTTATCAATGCAAACCAAAAAATATTGGCCAAAACATAGTAAGGACCCAAAAAAACATGCCTCGAACATGAAACACCTTAAACAATTATGCCTCGAATATCTGCAACACACTACAATCACCCTGTCAGCCATGATCATGAAAAACATGAACTCACAAAAGAAAATCACCAATCGTGAGAACAATGATCGATGTGGACCAACAACACAGATGGAGAAAAATCTAGAAACATCCACAAGGATCATGAATCACCACAAAAGTATCCACAACAAATCAAATTACTAGAATCACATCATCTTCTTTCAGGAACACCAACTAAAGTAACAAAACAACTGTCAAAACACAGATACTCATAATTCAATCAAATCTTCATGCAAACCTCTAAAACTTCATGTGGATAAACTGGATATACCTGTCAACAAACCCTTTAATCCGTAACCTCTTATTATCAATATATTGAGCTAGTCACCACATTTAGCTAGTCACCACATTGAACTTCATTGCATCATCGACAACCTGCAACTTATTTTATTACAATTTTCTCAATATCCTCGACATATATAACCTTAAATACATTAATTCCAATAGTGTTGACATCAATGAAAACCAAATATCAACAATATCCAATAATCTCCCCCTTTGGAATTGATGGCAACACATGACGTGAAAAACACCATCAATGATACTTTCTCTTAGCACTTTCTCCCCCTTAGATTTTGACTCTTTTCTCCTCAACTCTTTCATAGTTTTTCACATGACTCTTCTCCCCTTTGAAATCAATGAAAAAGATGCACATTATCTTTCTCCACACAAGCTCTGACCTAGATTTTTGAACATCTGATTACTCCCCCTAAGTAGCAACTACCACAACATCAATTTGGATCACACGATATGACTATGAAATGCATAGACTACTACAATTCAATGCATATTAATTCTAATTAGGAGGGGTAATCACCCCTAGCTTCCCTTTGAGATACTCAAAAGTATCCTTAAATCCAAGCTTCAACAAATACTTGTCCAATCTAGCATACCATGCTCTTGGGGCTTGCTTAAGTCCATACAATGCTTTCTTCAACCGAAAAACCATATCTCCTTGATCAGTCAATTAAAATCCATCAAGTTGCTCAATATACACTTCTTCTTCCAGTTGACCATTTAGAAATGCTAACTTGACATCCATCTAATAAACCTTGAAGTTTTTGTAAGCAACATAAGCAAGAAATAGTCTCACAACTTCAATCCTAGCAATAGGAGCAAAAGTTTCTTCAAAGTCAATTCCTTCCATATGAGAATATCCTTACACACCGTCTTGCTTTGTTTCTAACAACTTCACCTTGCTCATTCATTTGTTTGGGAGACCCATTTAGTTCCAATACATTTTTTTTCCTTAGGTCTAGGAACAAGAATCCATGTATCATTCTTCTCAATTTTGAGTAGTTCTTCTTTCATTGCTTCCACCCAATGTTCATCTTTGCATGCTTCATTGACACTATTAGGCTCAATATTTGAGATCAAACATTATTCTTCACCACCTCTATCTGATCTCAAACATTTAATCTTCATACCTATCTCTTTCTCAACCATAGCCTTAAAAATCTTGAATTTCTCTAGAGCTTCAGATTTTTCCCTTAAGAAAGTAACACACATCAATCTAGAATAATAATTAATAAATAACATGAAATACCTATCTCCTTGTAAACTTCTGACTCTAGAAGGACCACACAAGTCAGTATGCATAAGCTCCAACACTTCATTTGAATAATGTTGTTTGCTCCAGAATGAAACTCTAGTTATCTTCCCTAACTGACATTCCTTGCGTATAGCATTAGTAGGTTTTATCAACTTAGGAAGATCTCTCAATGCCTAAGTAGAAATTATCTTGATAATATTTTCAAAGTTTACATGACACAATCTCCTATGGTATGTGTAGGATCATCATGGCGGGCCAGGCCCTAAGTGGCAAAAAATTCTAGGACCAGAAAACAACATTTAATAAGTTATCTATATTATTTCAAAAATATGTAAGAATAGAATCTGTGGAAAATTGAATGTAGTTTCTAAACTATTAGGTTTGTTTATTTTTTTTAAATCTATTTGGTGAAAAATTTAAATTTCAATGCAATAGTACTTAAATTTTAGGGGAAAAATAAAAAGTAGGTGTCTGTCTGACCACCCTAACCATAATAAAATGATAATATTTTTTATAATATTTTAGATATAAGTAGAGGACTCATACCTGGATGTGATGCATATTTTTGTAATTTTTCCAATTAAATAATTAATTATGAATTTTTTATTACAACTTTTAAAAATATAAAAATTCATATGTCGACCACCTTAACTTGGTGAAAACTTCATGAAATTCAATTTTGTTTTTAATCCTATAGTATGTGAGCATAGAATGTGATGCATGTTTGGATTCAAAAATGTGATATCATTTGAAAGCTATAGATGTTTTTCAATCAGTCTATCAATCGGGGACTTTAGTCATAATTCAAATAGAAAATGAATAATAATTACTTATTAAATTCAAAGTAAAGAATATTTTATATTGGTGGAAAGCCGAGAATCTCCTTTAAAAACCCTTTTGTTTCATCAATTTTGGGTAAAAATTCGTTAGCCACATACCCATCATATTGCCACTTTTGGCCCATCATGATCCCACATACCCATGCCACAACCAACTTTCATCAACTTGAGCAATCAAACAACTTTTACCAGTGGCACTTAGGTGAAAGATATTACCTTTTGTTTTTGTACAGATGCAATCACATTTCCAGAACTCCCAATATTCTACACTTTCCATCCTTGAATTGAAGATTGTATCCCTTGTCAACCATTTGTCCAACACTTAAGAGATTATGCTTCAAACCTTCCACATATAGAACATCATCAAGTATTATGCTTACCATAAGAGAAATGGATCCTCTACCATGAATTACACCAGCTTTGTCATCACCAAATCTTGCAACACTGCCATCATAATTTTACAAGCTCACAAATTTACTTTTATCACCTGTCATGTGATGAGAGCATCCACTATCAATCACCCATTCATCTTTTTCTTCAACTCTGGTAGCTAGATATTTCTCCACATTTATGCAACTAGTAGATTCAGTAGGTACTATATCATTTTCTTTGATAGCAATATATACCCATTCATCCTCACTTAAATTCCCTTTATTAGATTCATCATCTATCACACATTCATCAGCAGCATAATAACACTTTCTTTGGAATCTAAGCTTGTTAGGTCTTGGCTTAGGAACTCTTTTTGGACACCTTTAAGAAAAATGACCTATCTTTTTTAAAGAAAAAAATTTAAGAGGAATTTTCCCTTTATACTTACCTTCTCCTTTGGCTACCCACTTGACAATAAGTGCTCCAAGTTCATGGGTATGTGCAAGATCATGATGGGCAAAAAAGTGGCAATATGATGGGTATGTGGTTTAAACACCCAAAATTGATGAAATGAAAAGGGTTTTTAAAGGATATTATTAGCTTTCTCATCAATATAAATTATTTTTATTTTGAATTTAATAAGTAATTATTATTCATTTTCTATTTGAATTATGACTAAAGTCCGAATTAGATAGGTTAATTGAAAACTATCTATAGCTTTCAAATGGTATCATCACATTTTTTAAATCCAAACATGTGTCACATTGTATGCTTCACATACTATAGAATTAAAAAAAGAAAATGAATTTCATGAAGTTTTGACCAAGTTAAGGTGGTCAGCATACCTTTTATATTTTTTAAAGTTCTAATAAACATTCACTAATTATTATTTACTTGGAAAAAATTATAAAAAATATGCATCACATCAGACATGAGTCCTCTACTTATATCTAAAAATCTTATAAAATAATATCATTTTATTGTGGTTGGGTGGTTAGACAGACGCCTACTTCTTATTTTTCCCAAATTTAAGTACTATTGCATTGAAATTTCAATTTTCACCAAATAGATTTTTTTTTAAACAAACCTAGTACTTTAGAAACTATATTCAATTTTCTACAGATTCTATTCTTACATATTTTTGAAATAATATAGATAAAAAAAAATTAGTCCTCTATAGTATGTATCACATCGAGACATGAGTCCTCTATTTATATCTAAAATATTATTAAAAAAATATTATCATTTATTGTGGTTAGTGGTTAGATGCATCTACTTATTTTTTTCCTAAAATTTAAGTGCTACTTGCATTGAAATTTCAAATTTTTACCAAATAGATTTTAAAAAAACCTAGTAGTTTAGAAACTACATTCAATTTTCTATAGATTTTGTTCTTACATATTTTTGAAATTATATAGATAACTTATTGAAATTTTTACATCAAGTTGCCTAACTTTGATTTTTCTGAAATTTTTTTCCATGATGATCCTACACATACCCTGTAGCCAAGTTGTTTCATAAGTTCATAACATTTTCCATAAATATTTTCCATTTCTTTTGGATAAGGTGGTTGTTGATAGTCAGTGTCCTCAAAGTTTGTTGTATAATTTGCTTCTTCTTGTTTAGTGGTTGAGGTGGATGCTTTGGAAGGGTTGGCCGAATTTCGTGTTGACATTACCATGTTGTATTTTCCCTTTTCAAAATCTTTGTTTATGATCTTGTATTTTCCCATGAATGTATGTTCAAAATCTAAGGAACCCCAATCATCTTCTAATAGCTTCGTGACTTGTTCAATATGTTGTTCTGTGGCTTTTTGTTGGACAAGTTCCGCTTGTGTGGTTGGTGTTAATGTTTTCAAGGGATTTTCCTTGCTTTTCTTAATGTTTAAGAAACTATTGGGGTTAGGGTTAGCTTTGAGTGTGTACACTTTGTTGTTGTAGATGTATTTCATTTTATGATGAAAAGTAGAAGGCACTCCATTCATTGCATGAATCTATGGTCTGCCTAAAAGGGGATTATATGAAAGATCATGAGGCATAACATGGATCAAAATTTCTAATGTGGCCATTCCAACTGTTATAGGAAAAGTGATCACACCAAGTGGTTGTTTTCGTACATTATCAAATCGCTTAATAGATAGAGTCAGGCTGAATTTTTGATTTATCCACATGAAGCCTATCCAAAAGGTTTACGCTACACACATTAAGGGTGGAGCCATTGTCAATAAGGGTTTGCTTTATCCCTATTCTTTTGTATTGAGCTATGATCATGAAAGCATCATTTTTTTTTTGCACATCCAAAGGGGGAAGTTCACTTTGGTGGAAAACAATGTCAGCATTCAATCCTTGAATGATGACTGCTATGTCAATTGGTTGCATGTTAGAAATGATAGGAACTTATTACAAGGTAGTTTGAAGCATAGTGTGATAATTAGGTGAATTCTAAATTAGGTCCCATAGAGATATCTTTGCAAGAGTATTCTTAAGTTTTTCAACAAGATTGAATACTCTTTCCCACTATTGAAGGAAAACAAGGAGAACTAGGCAATATGGGATTAGGCAAAGGTAAGGGTGTCAAGGTTGGTTGTTGCAGTTGTGGATTGTTTCTAGTGTTGTATGTATGAGCAATAGTATTATGACTCGATTTTTGTGACACATTATTCTTAGATGGGTAGAGGATGAATTTAGTTTTGTTTTGAATTTAAGGTTTGTGTGATGGTGGGTAAAGGATGAGTTGAGGTTGAATAATATTAACATCCCTTAGTGAGTGAGAGTCTAATGTTGCTTCTTCATCTTATTCTAAGGATATTATATCATTATTTTCAATGTTATCCTTGTCTTGCATCATGATATCCTCCCTAGGAGGAGGGTTTTTAGGACTACAAACCAAATGTTCTTGACAATCAAAGGTTGGTTCTTCTAAAATGACTTCATTGCAAGTAGGGGAATGATCAATGGTTGAATTGTCTTGCTTAATAAGGGTTTCTCTAGGTGAAGGGGAACAACTAAGATTCCCACGACCTCCATTGATTATGTTTTCTAACATCAAAGTATTTACTTCACAACTATGAGAGATACTAGGAGAATGACAAATTTTATTGTCATGATTACCTATGATTATGTTGTCTTTTTCATTAATGTCGTGTACACTAAGAGAGGTAAGAGGAGAGAAACAACTAGGATTCTCAAAACTCTCATTGATTAATTCTTCTACCAAATATCTTCGTCACGAATAGGAGAGATATTAGGAGAAGAACAAATATGATTTTTAGGAATGTCCAAGGTTGTATTCCCTTTCACTAAAACATTCTCATAGGGAGGGGATAGGAAATTTTGCTTAGCATGTCTAGATATTTGAGACACTAAAAATTTTTAAACAAAAATTAGAAGCACTTGTAACCATT
Organism: Sequoia sempervirens; assembly: GCA_007258455.2. Classification (NCBI taxonomy): domain Eukaryota; kingdom Viridiplantae; phylum Streptophyta; class Pinopsida; order Cupressales; family Cupressaceae; genus Sequoia; species Sequoia sempervirens. The sequence goes on along the minus strand of VDFB02293820.1, from coordinate 76,140 downwards.
TCATGCAATGTTTCAGTAATGTGAACAATGTATATGCAAAGATGCAAAACATTTTTATCCAATATATGCAAAGCTTTTAGAATGAAAACAATGTATATCCAAGAATGAAAAGCACTTTTATAAAACTTATGAAAATTTTTATGGATAGAAACATTGTGTATGTAAAAGTGAAAAGTACTTTTATCCATGTTATGCAAAATTTTAGAAATGTGAGCATTTTCAGATCTAATGATTCTTGTAATTGAAATGATTTCAAAAATGACTACCCTAAATTGATGTTTTTGACCTAGATTCATAAAAAATGTTCCCAAAACTTTAAAAAATTATAATATATGGTACTAGGATTCTTAGGAAGCACATAAATGAGGTTTTTAGTGTTGTAATAGACAGTTAAAAATCTAGATTGGGACTGATTCGACCAGAATGGCAAATGTGTCCCAGTAAGGGTTTTTTTCAAAAAAATAAAAAAAATTCAATTTGTTTTGATGCTTTGTATGTTGTATGACCTGAAGATGAAATGAAAATTCAAATTTTATACATGATTTCAATGATTTGAGATGCAAAAATGCAAACTATATGCACTTTCACTAATGCAAAAATTTGAAACCCTAGAATGCAAATTAACTAATACAAAATGCAATGCAATGTTAATGCAAGATAAATCTAGGATGATGATGGAATCCAAACTAGAAAATAAGGTATTCAAAAGTCAGGTTCACTAAAATGTGGACAATGGAAATGGAATGCACAACCTCCTTGCTCACACCGAAAGGGGAATGAAGGAAGAGGGATCCAATTTCGTAATGCTCACACTCAATAACAAATCCTTGAGATTCCAATGCAAAGGAGATTAAAATATGTCGAAGGGGATTGTCCTTAAGTTTGAAAAATGATAAAAGAGATAAACTACTAATGCAAAACTTAGAAAATACAAGATGTTTGAAAACATAATGTGATATGCAAACATATGCTAAATGTCCTAGAAATGATCATGAAACAAAATAGAAAATTGTAAAACTAAAAGTGTACACTTGGAAACTTGTTGAAGATGGAATGGGGACTGAAAATGCTATTGATCCTATAATTTTCACCTACTAGGACTCATTTTCCATTCTAGGACGAATTAGTCTCAAATTTGGAAAATTGTACTAGAGCCTGTTTTAGCCAAATGGGTATCCAAATCCATAAAAAATATCTAAAAAATAGGTACAATGGGACTCATTTTCCACTAATGGTGAATGAGTCTATTTTTACTTTTCTAAAAACTCAAAAGTGGAATCTAAAGCTCTTGGTCTACTCTTTCTGGTCGTCCAAGTGTCCGGATATGAAACCTTGATTTTCGGGGCTATAAGTGACTTTTTATGTAAATTTTGACCTTGCCAATAGGGAGATGACTTCAACAAGTTTGTAGCCTATTATTTTGTCATCTCCAAGCCTTCAAAGTACTTAGATCTGCAATCACACAAAGAAAGAGAGTGAAACATTGATTGTTAGGGAATAGGGATTTGCCTTGGTCAAACCCCATTTAGATGATTAAACCAAAATGATGAAACAAAATGATGAAGTATGAAAATGGTATAATGCAATTATAAAATTTCCATGATGATATATCTTGAGTTGCTACAACAATGGATGAAGAATCTTCCCTTGAATGACTTAAAATTGATCTTGATTGCTATCTTGATGACCTTGTGAAGACTTAAAATGCTAAACCCTAGCTTGCTTGACTTGAGATGGATAATTAATTTATGAAATAATGATTATAAGTTTCTTTATATAGAAAATCCACTCAAATTCCCATTAATTTGATCCCCAAGGCCTACATTGAAGAAAATTAAACTTAAATCCTAATTTTTCCCACTCAAACCCTAAAAATAGCTCAAATGGGACTCATTCGCCATCCTGGGTGAATGGGTCCCACCTGGATGAGACTCATTCATCCAAATTGGTGAATGGGTCCCATAGGGGCTCTTTTTCCAGCTGGGATGTTGGGGAGTGAATAAATCAAGTTTATATGTTGAGCTAGTCAGGTTTTTGATCAAAATAAGCCTTGGGATGCACAATATGGGACCATAAGGGCCTATTAATGATGATGTAAAGGGTAATTATGGCTAGGGACACAAATTTGAATATGAAAGTGTGATTAAATATAGTTTACAACATTAAAATGAGGTCCACTTAGCCTAAAAGGGCACAAGATCCAATGTGAATTTATAAAACATATTACAACACTAGATTAAAAATAGGTTTAATTTACAAGTCCTCTAGATTAATGTGAGAATTCCATGAAATACATTTTATAATATTTAATTAAGGGGGAAATGTTAAGCCAAAATCACAAGGGTATCCAAATGAGACAAAAAGAGTAGAAGGGTTACTTTTTCGGTGTCCACAACCCCCACAATAGAGATCTTTTTAGCTTCCTATTTAACTCCAATCTTCCTCCTATCTCTATTATTTTGAATAGCTTGTTGAAAATAGAGTCTTTCTTACTAGAGGAATAAGGTGGAGATTAGGAAAAGTTAAAAAATAAAACTTTGGGAAGATACTTGGATACAAAATTTTCCCCTTTTTACATTAGCATTTATGAAGATTGATATAGCATTTTTCTAGAGAATTTTGTATTATTCTATGAGGCTATAATGACAATTAGGGCCACTTTACAAAGTGGAAGACTTCTTGGGATTTATTTTCTAAAAGGAATTATTTAGAAAATATTTCTAATTTTTAATCTCATCTAAGTTCTTTCAATTTTTACCCAAGAAGAGATGATGAAGTCATTTTGGCTATCCATCCCTCTAGGAGTTACACAATTGCTTTTGGATCTTATTTGGCTAATAATCCTCTTAATTCTCACTTTTATAGGATAATTATTAGGAACCATAGGCTCAGTCTAAACATTTTTTTTTTGGTGGGTTCTTAATCATAATAGGATTCTTATTTATGATAATCTTCTCAAATGTGGCTTCAATGTATTGAATATATTCCCTATGTGTTGCACTCATGAATGAAATATTAATCATTTTCTCTTTTATTACAACATTTTAAAGGAATTTGTGTATGTTATTCTCAATAAGAGATCATGTGGACTATGCGGCCTAATGATCTTTGAAATTTTGTTAATTTCTAGAATGTTAATATTCCTTTTAAGACTCCTATCATCAAATAATTATGGGAAAATATATCCTGCTTGTGTCACTAGTGGTCTTTAGAAAGAGAGCAATAAAAATATATTCTATGAAAAAAGGTAGTGGTTATAATAATGTATCCATGTTTCTTTTCCAATCTATTCAAGAGAATATGAATATTGAAAATATTGATAAACCTAAAAAGCATCCAAAAGATAAACAAGTTAGAATAAGAAAGTATCGAGGAATCACTAGGAACCTTTTTAATGTTGATAGTAAAAAAACCTTATTCAAGAAACACACAAAATAGAAATACCCTCAAGAAGGCTAGATGAATCTAAAATTTGATAGATTCTCTAAATATAATCTTAGTAAAGTTGATTTTGGTGGTATTATTAGGGAGGAAAAAGGAACCATGATTTAATGCTATACTACATCTCTTTTTTTAAAAATAAATAATGATGTAGAAGTGATTGCTCTTTGATGGGGAATTAAAAGAGTATTACGTTATGGTTTTTAGAAAGTGAACATTGGGATATTCTAAATCATCATTTATTTAATAAAAATATAATCTTCTACCTTGGAAAATAAGGCATTACATTGAAAAAAGAACTCTTTAAAGAATATCAAAAGATATACCATCTGCCATATCTATCAGGATGGAAATAAAGTTGATAATTTTTTTTCCAACATTAGCCTAAAGCTTGACAGTTGAACCAATTGGAAGGATGACAAAGATCTATCAACCCTTGTGGTGACTATTATTAATGACTAGACTAATTATTAAAAAGTATAATAATTTTTTGAATATGGTTAGCTCATATGTTAGTATCAATGGACAATGATTTTGGATTACCCAAAGTTGCCTCTAATACTTCTAGGTTTAGAGATCACCTAAAAGGAAAGGAATTGGGTCCAAAATGATAATGTCTACACTCAAGATTAATGTAAATGCAATGAAATGTATCTAATTATGATGCAATAATACAATAAACTAAAAAAGAAATGATTTAATGGTGTTAAACCAAAGAAATGCAAAGTACTGGAAAACATAGTATGATATGCAAAAACACCTAAGAATGCAAGTAAATGATGAAATAACTAAATAGAACTTGAGAGGTGCACCTGGAATCTAAAATCTAATGTGACGAGGCTCTAGAATCATATAGAGTTGACTGGGAATGTTGATTGTGACACTTACGCCAAGCTGGGTGACTTAATCCAGTTTTGGGGAAAATCTACCAGAATAAGAATCTGTCAAATGGGTATCCAAAAATGCATAAACAACTTTTCAGGCTTGGAAGTGGGACTAATTTTCCATAGATGATGACTTAGTCCACCTGCAGATTTCCTGAAATTCAAGATAAGATCCTATAGATTATGGTCTACACCTACTTTTCTAATAGGTGTCCAATCTTGATTCTGCAAAAAAAAGTTGAATGATGTCTCCAAGCTTGAATTAGGTCTTTGTTGACTTTGATGGATTGTTGGCAACTTTTTGACACCAAACTCTTTAAAAAATTTGCATACAAAGTCTGCAAACACACATGCAAAGAGGGGGAAAAGGGTTAAGGGTTAGAGTATAAGGGTTTGCCTTGGTCAAAGCCCACTTTGTTAATCAAACCCTATGAAATGAAATGAAATAAAAATAGAGTGATAAATAGATAACATGCAAAATCATAAACTTATCAAACCCTTGATGTATAAAATTGAAGATATACAATAAAGTGCTCCAATGGATGACTTGATTATGCTTAGAGTGCTTGAATGCTTGAGAATGATTAAGCTAATTGCTTGGATGAATGCTTGAATGAATGGGAGTTAAAATGAGAGGAAAAACCCTTATTTATACTTTATTTTCCTAAATTTCTTGAAAATAACACATCATAGGCCAACCTCAAGGGTTAAAGAATAAAATCCTACCAAAAATTTGAAATAATTTTGATTTTTGTACTAAATAGGACTAAGTTTCCCCTATTGGTGACTTAGTCCCACTTAAGTAATTGAAGTGGGTGTCAAGAATTAAAGGGAATTAAATGAAGTCTAATGGGAATATCCTCAAAAACACAATTAAGAATGGTCGAGAAGTGCATTAAAGGGACATTTAAACATGAGAAAGGGTTGAATTAGTGATGAAAAGTCTAGAAAAGCATGAGAGTTTGTTACAAATATTTACAACACTTTAAAATAACACTTGGTAAGTGATAAAAAAGAGTTATTTGAGTGAATTATGATGAAAGGGTCCTAGAAATGTTTGAAATTGGGTTACAACACTTCACAACACCTTTACAAGACATACTAGAATTCTTGATGATTCACAAGGATCCAAGACTTAATGTGAACGTGTTGACCACTTTACAATATTAAATCTAGGAAAAATCAAGCCAAAATCTACTACAAGGGCCTAAACATGAGAAAAAGTAGAAGGGTTACTTTTTCTGTGTCCACAGTTTTCCCCCACTTTAGTGAGAGGATGAAATTGCTTCAAACTTACACTAAAGTACCCAATCATGCAACTGAGAGGGGTAAAAATGCACTAATTCTTGATAAGATGAGATAACAATAAGATCAAGAGGGATGATCAAGCCCCCAGGATTGAGATCCCATGGAAAATCAAACATGAATGCAAATGAGCACACATGAAAGTCACAAAAAAGAATGAAAGAAAGCTTCAATCATTTTTCTAGCCCATTGTGGATCAGATCTAGGCTATTTGTTTGAAAAAAAAGAAATGTGTACTCACTTTGGGGCAATGGAAATTGTAGTTTTCCATCTGGTGAGAAATCCCAAGTATACTCTCTCTAGGGCCACATAAATTTTGGTTGTCTATGGGGTGATAAATCCACAACATACTCACTTTGGGGCCACAAAACTTCTAGTTGTCCGCAGGGTGAGAAATCCACAACATACTCACTCTGAGGCCACAAAAAATTTGGTTTTCCGTAGGGTGAGAAATCCCAAGTATACTCACTCTGGGGCCATGAAACTTTTGGTTGTTCATGGGGTGAGAAATCCTGAAAGGTGGGTATGGGGAAAGTCATGCCTTAGAATGGGCTTTCCGCTCAACCATATCAAAGTTATACCTTACAATAAATTTAATAATGCGTAATAAATACGTCATTTTGTGCTCCATGAGACAAGAAAAGCTCTGTATGCTTAGAACTCATGAAAAAATGTAATGGCACCACAGGCATGCAAGTTGTGTTATGCAAGGTGGCCATGTAAATACAAAATGCAACATGCAAGGAAATGTTCAAATGAGTCTTGTTAATTATATGAGTCTTGTTAAGTTCATGCGAGGTCTATAACTTAGGGAACATCGTGTCTAATGTCTCCAAGAGAGGAGCAATCAAAGAATAAAATATTCACAACTTAGGGGATGCAATGTGTTGCATTAGGCCACCCGGAGGAATGTAATATGCTAAGATAGATCACACTTATGAAGGACATCACACTCAATGTCATCCACAAAGTGACAAACACATCATATGAAGTAAGAAGGCTACACTAAGAACCAAGAAAGAAAAATGAAAAATGGGGCGAAACCACAATAGTGGTTTACAATTGATAAGAGGAAGGAAAATCAAATTTTTAAAAATTTCAATAGGAAGGATGGTTCGGTCGAACATACATGTTTGATCGAACCCATAAAGAGGTTCGGTCGAACCATATGTTTCAATCGAACCTAGGGTTCGACCGAACCACTTAAAGGTCAATGGAGAAATAGTATTTTAAAGGGGTTTGGTCAAACCCATGTTCGATCGAACCATGTTGAATTAGGCACATTTATAAATCAAACCCTATCACTATCAAACAAAACAAGTGGTGAACTATCAGACCTAGAGCTCATGTGCGGCGAACAATGAATGTGATTGATAGGGAACGACAAAAACTTGCAATGGGACCACCATTTCAACTTGAAATATCAACTTCTTCAACTTGAAATATCAACTTGGACATCCATTAGTAGGTTGGCATTCTTTCACAGTGATTTAAAATTCCATTTGTTTGAAAATTTGTAAACTCCAATGGATTCCATGAGACCAAATTTTTTTGGTGAAATGAAAAGAAAATTCCAAACAAAATTTTCATTTAAAACTTGAAGGCACATTATGAGAACAAAATTTATTGTTTATAATGAATATACCCTATTTCAAGCTCTCATTTTGGCTCACGGCTGTGAATTGCATTTGCTTGAAAGTTTCTAAAACCTTTTAAAAACAATACCCATTATTTAAAATTTGGATTTACAACTACCAATTGCATTTGCTTGAAAGTTTCTAAAGCCTTTTAAACAAACCCAGTTTTCAACCAAATTTGGATCTACAGCTGCCAATTGCATTTTCTTGAAAGTTTCTAAAGCCTTTTAAACAAACTTATTTTGTAAAATTGGGCTTTACAGTCACCAATTGCATTTGGTTGAAAGTTTTTAATATTCATTTGGCTTTACAGCTGCCAATTGCATTTGCTTGAAATTTTCTAATATTTTCCCCAATAGCAATGCATATATGCATGATATTATAAAAAAATTGGGACCACTTCAATGCTTCTTTTTCATAAGAACACATACCCCAATTGGGGCCTCAACCTTTGTAAAAACACTACCTTCTATTACTAATTCATTATATCATTTCTTATATACTAGCATTAACCTAACAATGAGATCTTCCTACTAATATTTTTGTTCATCTTTAAACCAAGTTTACTCAAACCTCTAATTAGAATTTAAAACTATTAGAATTATGAAGAAAATAGTCAACATCTATAGCCCGAAGATTTCCCCAAAATGTATAATCAAAATTTAATTTTGTTCCATCTTGAGGATATTTCCAACCTACAAGTATATCCATATTTTAGTTCTCTCTATATCCATTAATAGATTGTGTTGAAGGAATTGCTTAAATTATCAACATGGAGATATTATTTGTGAATATTATTATAGACTTATTTTTCTTGTAAACTTGAATTCAAAATTATACTTGAATGGAACCTTAGAAAAATTAATAGGCTAGATTTATTGCTTCTATATTATTGGTTGCATAACACTATCTTAATTATTCTTTTAAAAATTTTATCTAAGTGATTGAAATGTTCAAATTGATTTTCAAATTGGTCACTCCATGAGTCTAGTTCTAGAGAATAATTTTAAGAATAAAAATCTATTTTTGTTTAGTGAATCAATAAATTACATCACCTCTTAATTGGATGAATTGTTGTAATGGAGTGCAACATTTACCATAGTTTTATATAAATGATATCACATTTTTTGTGGCATTTTTCCAAATAATTTGTGTGGTGTTTATATGCATGCCTATTTTGCATACATTTAAGTAAAACTAGGCATAGTAAAAAATTCTACTAAATTGAGCAAATATTATTCAATGAGTGAATAATATTTGTAAGAGGAAGAAATGAAAAATAAAATAGGTTTGTATTCTTTTCAAAGAGAAAATATCAATAAAAGTAACATAACTGACGACATTAAAGAAGAAAACAGATAATATGTAGAAAAACATTGCAAAGTTATAAATTATGATAAATAATATTCAAGTAAATAAATTATAATGTGCTTGAAGAATGAATATAAGTTAAGAATAAAGTAAATCAGATGAATTTTTTCAAATAGGAAATTTTTATTGTAGTCAATAGAAATTATATAAAAATTGTATGAAGAATTGTTGTAGTATATATAATGAAATATTATAACATAAGTTAGAAATAGAATGTTAGATATAACTAGAGCATATAATGTTTTAGTGGCCAAGAATAATAATGTAGAATAAATGTAACATGCAACAAAGAGAAACCAAGTGTTGTAGTGTAGGAAAATAAAAATAAATAGTAATTTTGTTTCATGCAAGAGTAGAATGAAGAATGCTCCAATGTAAAGAATATATAGAATATAAGTGTCGAAAAAATACTATTATACTGCATTTGTAGAATTTTAAGGATTAAATGGAGTGTATGAGGGATATATTACACTTTTGCATATAAAAGTACATAATTCCTTTCAAATTTGAATAAAAAATAGAGATTGGTGTTAAAATAGGGAAGAATAGAATGTAATGGGATGAGATAAAGTTTTGGAAAAAATGTGTTAGAAAAATTGGACAAATAATGAGAAAAAAAAGAATTTTGTAGATATTTTTTCAATCCTTTCAAAATTAGTTATAAAAAAGGACATTTTTGAGATGTTAAGAATAAAATCCAACATATTATGAAAATAGAGAAAGCTATTATAAGACATTGTATGATTAGAATGAAAATTCTTTCTTTTGTTTCTTGTAATTTGGTATCAAGAATGGACTATTGTAAGTATTTTATAAAATAGTAGCAAGAGGAACATGCATTTCAAAAATATAGTTGTATGATTAGAATGAAGATTCTTTATTTTGCTCCTTGTAAAGATGTCAAGAATGGACTATTGCAAGTATTTTATAAAATAGGAAGATTTATCATTTTAAAATGGTAGTGAGAGAACATGCATTTTGAAAATACAATAATTTGTATTAAAAAGTAGTTTAAACAAAAAAAAATGATAAGAGGATAATTGTATTTGAGTTTTGATAAAATATTTAATTAATTAAAGATAAATTTAATTAAAAATAATTTAAAATGTCTTAGTTAGTTAGAATTTTTTATTCAAGTAAGAAGAATGATTTAAAAAAAAAATTGTTAGGATATTTTTAGAGTCATGAAGATGTTTATATAATTGTGTATTTAATGTTTGAAACAATACATAAATAATAAAATGTTAGAAGAAAACAAATACATAAAAATATGAAATTTAACATAATTAAGTAAGAAAATATGAGATTGCCACTTAGATCTAGGAGAAGGTTAGGAAATAGGGTTAAATGGGCCCTAAAATTATACTATGGATATAGATGCTAAAACATGAGCATGAAATATAAATTAATATTGTAGTGTATGCAATTCTTGACATCATATTTTCTTTCACTTTAACGGGATAATGTCACTATATGATAAAACATAATTAAAGTATAAAAAATAAATGCTAAAAGAAAAACATGAAAATAATCAAACGTTTTGGATACACAGAATGATATACAATGTGTTAAATGATCAAGGAGTTGTTTCCCTTTCAAACTAAGATATGCAAAACAAGTATGTCAAAAAACACAGAAATCTACAATATACATATATATGTTAGAATAATACAACCAATAATACAAAGTATGCCAACAAATCATATATAATCCAACATAAACATTATACATGTATAAAAGGAAAAATTTCAAAATTACAAGGGTTGTGAGAGTATATTCCCCCTTAAATAATTGTATAAAAGAAATATATGTAGTTATTTTTAAGGTAACTAGAGGGGAATATAAAAATAAAAGTAGTTCATCACTAATTTTACAATAATACAATAGATCATTATCTAATGTAATCATGAAAGTTTTACTTCCATATAAAAAACTTTACATATTGGTACATCCAATTAGATGGAACAATCCCTATTGCATGAATCAAAGGTTTTCCGTGAAAGGAGTTTATAATAAGAAATTTATTCCCTATCATAACATGGACTAACAAGTGAAGCGAAAAAGGGCTTGATTCTAGATAAGAAAATAATAGTTCCCAAAGGATCTCATCAAATAATAACAAAACCTTTAATAAAAAATTAAAGAAGAGTAAGATTAGAAGTATAAACAAAAATACATTTTAGGAATTAATGACTACAAATATTAAGATTAAAAAACCATTTTCAATCAATGTATACTTAATGCTCATATAGGTTTAGTACCAAAAATGATTAGAAGATAAATAATGTTCTATTAAACCACATTGAAGTGAAGTTTAGATGGAAGAAATGTAATCTCCATAATGTCAGTATATAATACACCCAATTTGGGAAACTATTTCAATAGGCTTAGTAGAAGAGGGAATATGGATCTTTTGTATAGAATTATGAAGAAACTCATGATATTAAGGTGAAGTTTAAATAATATCCCAAAGAGAAATATTATATACTAAAGTTCTTTTATACTATTATACTCTTTAGTGTTCTTAAAGGAATACAAGAAGTCAACATGAAATATTGGGATTAGATAAAGGAAGAGGAACAATCTTAGTGTTGGTTTGTTAGTTTCACCAAGTGTTATAGGTATTCATTACTACATAAAATTTAAAAATAAGAGTTTCAAGTATAATCATCAACAAAATAAAGGTTGAAATAAGATGGGTCAACAAGGGATAATTCCTAGGTTCGTTAGGAATACCTACCTAGATCATGAAAACTAAAGAAGATGGTGGGATGAAGTAAAATACCCACACAAAGATTTGGAACATCAAGGATTGATCATTGTGCATCATTATAGAAAGCTCTAGTCCATTATATCTAGTTGTGGAATTTGTATAGGCAACTTTTAAATTTTAAAAAATGTAAGAGTTGATTTATTTTACTATAATATCCAAGAAATTTATAAAAATAAGAGTAATAAAATAATTATTAAATATTATCTTTAAATGAGTAAATATAACCATATTTTCACATGGTGGATTTTATATTATCTATAAGATTTGAGGTAATAGAAAAAATATGTACAAAGATTAAATCAAGTCATTTTCTCCTATTCTTTTTTATTTCTTTCTTTTTGTACTAGGGTTAAATCTTCATCTAGGTTTGTTGTGTACTTATAAGAAACCTTTGTTCCTTAGTATCATGTTCTTGTACATTGTATGGTAACTTTCATGATAAATATTATGTGCATGTGTCCCTTCCTCCTATCAGATTTTGTTTATAATGGATATGAGGAAGTTTATTTCTAATTTTTTGGTTTCCTCCTTATCAAAATATTGCTTCAATAATTTAGAAATCATATTTACAAGCTTATATCATCTCTATCATTTTCTTCTCTTATTTGTACCTTCAATAATGACTAAATTTATTTTACATGACCACCAATGTTAAGTAATGATGCTTTCCCTTTATTACTAGTTGTAGGAAATAAATCTTAGATGCAACCTTTATCAATATTTTTTAAGTATTTAATGGCACATTTTGTACTAGAGTGCACACTTGTAAATTTAAATTTAGAACTGTTTTAGATTATGTTTTGTGTGTTATCTAGTAATTTGAATGTTTTGATTATTAAAAACTAGATAGATGTTGAATGGTTTTTTGTTAATGGTATGAAAATATTATTGATGAGTAGATGAATTATTAGAACTGTTTTAGATAAATATATTCTCTATATCTAGATATATTATTTACCAAGGTCTCATTGCTCCTTTAGGTGTACATACATATATAACATGGAAAATGAATATGTTCGACCTGCAATTTTTTTTTTTGGAAATACCACTAATGAGATTAAAAAATTGAGAGATTCATTAGCACAGGGTGCAAACCTGGGGATATATACTGAACCATGCATGTTAATATTGCGTAGTCTAGAAAAACTAAAAGATGAACTTGAGAGGACTAGTGCATATTCCCCAAATAGAGTAGTTGCTATTCTTTTTTGCATGCGGGAAGAAGTACATGGTGACATTCCCCTTAAACAAATACAAGATAGTGTGACCAAAGAAATGATAAAAGCCACTTGTTTTCCATTTTATCAAAATGTGTGTAAGGTTAGGGGATACCAGGTCACTAGATGTGTCGATCATGTTATGGCCTCATTGATCTGCCCATGATTTCTTGTAGCACATGGTCTATACCCAAACAATGACCAGATTCCATTGTATTTTGTTCAACAGTTGTATGTTAAAGTCCATTTGGGCCTCAAAGTCAACTACATGGACATTCCACCATATGCTAGTCAGGGGCGTGGCAGGATTGTTGATAGGCCCACCTATCATCGAGTAGATAGACCACCCCTAGTATTTAGGGTATTGGTTGGTGAGAGGTCTCCTACTCTCACCCCAACTCTAGTCCCCATAGCAGATGAGATTGTGATTGCTTCCCAAAAGGAAACAATCGACACTGTAGGCGACATTGTGCGTAGCTCCCACCACTAGGATATTTGATGATCATGTAGGTCATTATTTGATGTCCAAACATTCCCAATCCATGCCATTTTTAGTACAATGGACCACCATGGATCCTTTTACAGCGGTCGACATCCCTACTCCTACACAACTTGATGCACTTATAGGAGATATGGCATGCAATATTCTGCATTATTTGGTTGAGGACTTGTTGGAGGCATATGCCCACATCTGATGGGATCGGTATAGATCATGTTAGAGATCATTTGAGATGCAGAGGTCATTTAGTTCTAGGATCCCATCACTCTCAGCCCAGCACTAGTGCACATCAGGATCCACCTACAGATCATTCGGCAACTTCACAGACTATGGGTTTTACTGACATGTTGACTGGTTTTGGTTTTTCATCACCGATTGCATCTCACCTGCATAGTCCTCTTCACTCATCATTTATTTCACGACATGGGATAGATCATAGGGATGCAAATGTTGATTTGTCACTTGACTGTATAGTTGATATGGTGGAGGCGTCTGTTTCAGAGGACTTATGTCATCTGATATCAGATGATGTGCATGTGCATGTTTCAATTCCTTCTTAATTATTTTTAAATTTTAGTTTTAACTTAGAGATATTCATGTACTGATATATGTATATATATTGTAGATGGACATACCTCATTTCACTCCTAGCCTTGTTCCTCCAGATCGTGTACATCGACGTGACTCTATGGATCAATCTGCTGCCAATGGACATGTGAGTTTTAAATTTTTATATATACATGTGTATGTGTGCATGCATATGTATGCACATAGATCTAGATAGATATTTAAAAATATAAAAGTACATTCTTAAAAATAACTTTCATAAAATTTATTTAATATAAATTATATGCAATTAACACATTTTGTACACATTTTTATTTGTAAGGCTTAGCACATTCATCAGAGTAGGACCGTTCTCATTCAGATGGTCATTCGACTAGGAGTCGACATTCATATTAGGCCCTGCACTAGATCTATGATCTTTACTACATGTATTTGCGTATATGATGATCTTTAGTATTTGAAATTTGATGATCTTTGCTTATATACATACATTTGGCTCTTTGCTTATATACATACTTTTGGCTATTTGCTTATATGATGATTTTTAGTATTCAGCATTTGATGATCTTTGCTTATATAGACATTTGGCTATTTTCTTATATACATACATTTGGCTCTTTGCTTATAACATGTTACATGTTTATACATTGAATTTATTTACATGTATGTATGTGTTTTCTTATGTTTACATGTTTATATGATATATGTATACATCTGCTTATATTCAATATACATACATTTTCTTATTTGATGATCTCTTAGAACTTACATTTCCTTATATGATATACATTTGATCTCTAGTAGAATTTTAGGAAATGAACATGCCACTTTATAATTAAGTTCATTCATGTTGACCACAATAAATAATTTGCATGCACACCCATTGAATTTTATAGTAAGAAGTCAAAAATTATAAAATAAATGACTCTCAAGCTCAAGTAGACTAATGATATTTTATAAACGAGTTATAAAATATAATTATAAAGAAGAGGTAGGAACATTCCTTTTATAATTATATACCATCCTTCAAACACTTTCCCTCTAAGTTATAAATTTTTTTATGTTAAATTATTTCATAAATAATCTCTTAATCTACACCATTATTAAATTATACGAAAATTTTATTCTTTGAAACATTAAGAAAATTCAATTCAAATTATACCTCTATTGTCTTTTTGACAAGTAACAAAATTCTAAAATTACTCTAAGATATATGTTGCATATCTATACATTAAAAAACAACAAACTCCACAATGAAATAACTTGTTTGATTACCACTTGATTCATTTAATGATCTAGGATGTAGTTATTCCATACACTAGAATAATTTTTTCCCCATATGCATATAGATACAAGCTTATTTTTCATTATTCCATATCAAATTGCAAGATTAATTCACATTTATATCAGTTGGAGCTCGCGGATTTTGGAGACATCTTTAACTTGAAGAAGAAAATGGGACAACAAAGAAAAAGAAAAAATGCGGCTCAACGAAAATTGTCAAAAGAAGAACAAAAGAGGCGTGAACAAAACTTGGAAAATTATCATAGAAAGAAACAAGGTACACATGCTTGTTTCTTCTCTCTCTCTCTCTCAAGTGTGTGTTTAGGACTTTTATTAACACCTCAATTTGTTTTTCTTATAAATATGCATGCCTTTTATGAAAACCATGTTAGATTTAACTTGGAAACTTTAATACTAAAAAATAGTCATCTTGCATAGGCATTACCTAAATTGCTTATCATCTATTTCCAATTGTTTTTGTTCCATGGAATTCTTAAGTTTAAGAATATTTGATTTTATTTGTTTCAACTCCACAAGTAAATAACTCATAGTCTCTCACTTTCTTTGCTTGCATGTAAATTCAAACAAGTAGGAAATTCTCAAGCGGAAGTCGAACCAAATCTAGATATTGGATCAAACAAATCCAGTGAAGAACACATGGACCTTGAAGTTAGGGAGGAGACCCAAGTTCAAACAATGCTTGTTGGAGAGGGGTCGGGATCACTTCCTTCTATTGGTATGGATGAGCATATAAAACTAGTTGTTCAAAACTTCTGTCACTTATAGCATCATGTCTTATCACTTTGTTTGCTTGCATACATAAACTTCACTTATATAGAATCATCTCTCACTTTTCTTTGCAAAATGTGACATGTAGAAAGGGCTCAACAAGCAGGAAGTTCTCATGTTGAAGTTGAGCCAAATCTAGATATTGGATCAAATGAATCCATTGAAGAACACATGGACCTTGAAGATAGGGAGGAGGACCAAGTTCAAACAATGCATGTTGGAGAGGGGTCATGATCACTTCCTTCTACTGCTATGCATAAGCATATAAAACTAGTTGAAAAGGTGATGAAACAAATTTCTTATAGAAATTTAGATCATTTACTTGAAATGGATATGGAGAAGCTAAAATGTTATGCCAACCAGCCTTATAATAAGAGAAAGAGGTCAATGACTAAATCTATAAATGGAATAATCAATCATCATTTCAATCATCTTGATACACTTGAAAAAACCCAATTGTTATCACGTTTACTTCTTCGTAATGAGCTGAAAGAGTCATTACAATTGTTGGGTGTACATTCGACATCAAATAAGAAGAAACACATTAGGATTACAAGGATATTTAACAAAATGTTAAAAGGGTTTAGATTCCATTGGAAATGAGGATCTTGATCAGCACAGATGACCACTATATAAGGGTGATGTTGACATCTGTTGTACATCAAAGATATAGCAAGAAAAAAGAAAATTATACTTTTGGTGAAATTGGTTATAGTAGAGACCACATTAATAAAATATGAGAAAAAAAGAAAGTTTTTGGATGAGAGTTTAGAAGGCAATTGGGAAATTATGTGTAGAGCTCCCCATTCTAACAGGATTGAAGATGTTGTTAGGAACTTGATCTCAAGTTTTTGGCATGATCAGACTCTTCCATCATCAAATACTAGAGATGTTATGAGACACAGGATTGGGCCTGGTATTTATGAAAATCATATCAAACATTGGCTAGACATAACACAATTTGAGATGTATATAAAATTTTGTAATACATATCCTCATATAAAGATTGGGCAAACAATATTTCAAAGATTAAAGCCATATTATGTTCAGATAAACAAGTTTTTTGAAACTTGTTGTTGTCGTTATCATATTGAATTTGATCTCTACTATCAAGTGTTTTGAAAGATGAGAGAAGAAAGTTGTGGGTTTCAAAATGCACCTCCTAAACAAGAAAGTTTGTTCATAAAAGGCTATTTTATGTGATCATGAAAATGGACCTCAAATAAACTACATAAAAGAAATTTGTGACATGTGGAAATTTGGCTAAATTTCCTTCAAGAAATGAGGATAATGACCTAACAAAGACAGTAAATTGCAAGAGGTGAGTACTATTTTTA
This sequence comes from Sequoia sempervirens, assembly GCA_007258455.2. Taxonomy (NCBI): domain Eukaryota; kingdom Viridiplantae; phylum Streptophyta; class Pinopsida; order Cupressales; family Cupressaceae; genus Sequoia; species Sequoia sempervirens. Next base: position 59,036 of record VDFB02293820.1, on the reverse strand, counting down.
GAGAGTTTATTTGTTTCAATTTGATTAGATTGTTATTTGAATTCTCTAATGTAATGTTTCATTCATTGTGTGGTTTATTAAGTTTATTCACATATTTTACTCACATAGGTACAAGTATGTAAAGTTGCAAACAAATTTTGGGAAAGAATCCACAAGGTTGAACTATGTAGAAGAGGAGATTCCTATTGGAAAATTTATTGAAGATTTTTGAAATTTGATACAACCATACATACAACATTCCTTTTTTGCTAAGTGGCAAGCATGAAAATTCCAAACATTGAGAGATAATTTCCCATTTGGAACAAGTCTATCAGTAGTCAACTTTGCAAAAAATTACTCCTTCGTACATCAAAATGAGATTCAATCAAAGTATTACTTTTCAAAGAAAATCACTATTATGGTTCATGTGTGTTATCAACATGCACAATCATAATTGGATGGTGTTGAGAGTACAAATGAAGAACGATCCATAAAGAAAGAATATCACTTTTATATTAGTGATGATAAAGAGCATGACACGCTTTTTGTCCAACATTGCTTTACAATTTTTTTTGAAAATTTGAGAAGCCGGGGTGTAAATTTTGAAAAGAATTTTGTATGGTCAAATGGATGTGCGACACAATTCAAATCTTCACGGCCATTCTATGCACTTTGTAGATATCATAAAATCTACAAAATACCACATGTTTGCAGTTATTTTGAGAGTGGGCATGGAAAGGGTGAGCATAATGGAGTAGGAGCTTGCATCAAACGAGCTTTAAGAAAACATCAAATGAGTTATCCAGAAGATCATATAGACAATGCACATGATGTTGTTGAATGGTGCAAGAAACACTTTGCATCAAATGTGGTCAACACATCTTCGAGAACAAACTGACACATTCCACATAGGTTGTTTTGGGAGATATTGGGTATGTATAAATTACATTTTCAAAAATTTGAATTTATTTAAATTTGAAAATTATATATATATACATGTTTGTTCACATAAGTTTGTTGTTGTACATGTATCTAGGTGTGGACAGAAGATCAATGCCTAGATGCAAGAGGGTAGAAAAAAAAGATCTTTTCATTGTGTTGGGAGTTCAGATAGTCGCCATGGATGGAAATTACACACAAGGGATTACTCTTGTTTTTGCACTGAATGCATTATAGGAAACTCTAATCATGCATGCAATAACCAAGAACTTGGATATGTTGGTAAATGGGATACAGTGCCACTAGTTGTTTCAGAAACATATGGTGAAAATGAGGAAGAAAGATTTGAAGACATTCATTTGATTTCAATTGATTATGACCATATATCAGGATTGGTTAGAAAAGGTACATGTGTAAGTTTTCAATAATTTTTATATATTATATATATCTAGTTAATGATCTTTAAATTCTAGAGACATTTCTAATTTTTTTAGAAATTTTGTGTGTAAATTTGGTGTACAGGAGATGTTTTTGTAGTCATAGAAGATCTTGGAAACTTCAAAGGTGTTAGCTATTATTTATTGTGTTGCACAAAAGAGAGGAACAAGCTAACACAACTTGAAACAAGTGATGGAATGTCATTTCCCACAGGTGAGTTTGAATTTAAAATTATATATACATTGTGTTCACATGTGCGTGCATGACTGTTATAAACATTAAATATATATTGTACAAACCTTAAGCACAAAAATGGCTCACATGTTCATATGTCTTACTAAGAAGGTTCATGTTTACCATGTAGGTTCTGTTGTAGTGCAAGGGACATATCTAAAACAAGTCAAATTTGTTCAACACGGGATTCATTTTGTTGACTATTAACCTGATAACAAGGTATATCAATATAGTCACTTGATAATTGCTACTGACCTACATCTTCACGCAGTTCCACATGCATGTGGTCAAAGAAAATGGAGACTAGATAGTGAAGATCATCAAAAATTTATACATGTTATTGAAGAGCGGGCTGAACTAGAATCTTTGACTTAGATTATATCCATAATTTTCAAGTTCACTTGTAACCCTATACATGTTCAAGTGAGAACTTATAGTAACTTGTACATAGTTGTAAATCATTTTGCATAAATTACAATTATATGTATATATTTGTTCCATGGAATTCTTAAGATCAAGAATCTTTGATAGCATCATCTCTCACATTTAATTATATACAACTTATAATTGTTTCATGGAACTCTTAAGTTCAAGAATCTTATATACAATTATATACAACTTATACTTGTTCCATCAAATTGTTCCATGGGAAATTATACAATTATATACAACTTATATTTGTTTCATGGAATTCTTAAGTTCAAGAATCTTATATACAATTATATATACAACTTATATTTTTTCCATCAAATTGTTCCATTAGCAATTATGTAAATTTTAAAATTACGTATTATCTAATTATAAAATTATTGCACACATTTAAAACATAAATCAATGTACCCTCTCTCTCCCTCTCTCTCCCCTACCCTTAACCCTTAAACCCTAAATCCTTGTACCCCCTACCCTTTATCTTTGTCCCACTCCCCCTCTCTCTCTCAAGTCTCTCCCTCCTACCCCCTCTCCCTCTCTCCCCTCTACCCTTAACCCTTAAACCCTAAACCCTTGTACCCCTACCCTTTATCTCTTTCCCACTCCCCCCTCTCTCTCTTAAGTATCTCACTCCTATCCCCTCTCCCTCTCTCCCCTCTACCCTTAACCAGGTTAAACCCTAAACCCTTGTACCCTCTACCCTTTATCTCTCTCCCACTCCCCCCTCTCTCTAGTCTCTCCCTCCTAGACCCCACCTTTGTCTACTTGTCTCTCTCAGGTCCTCTCTATCTCTCCTATCTCTCTCTCACACACACTTACTCCTTCTATCTCTAGATCCCTCTACCCTCTGCTAGCCTTAAACCCTTAAACCTCTCTCTCTCGAACCTCACTCCACTAATTATATGGGCTCCTCTCCTCTCTACCTCCAGCCCCTTCAAACCCTCAACCCTTGTACCCCCTACCCTTTATCTCTCTCCCACTCCCCCCTCTCTCTCTCAAGTATCTCCCTCCTAGACCAACTCTTCATCTCTCTCTCTCTCACTCTCTCACTCACTCCTTCTATCTCTAGATCCCTTCTACCCTCTACCTTTAATCCTTTAAGCCTTAAACCCTCTCTCTCTCTCTCACTCACTAATTCTATCTCGATCTCCCCTCTACTCTTAACCCTTGACCCTTAAACCCTAAATCCTTCTACCCTCTACCCTTTATCTCTGCCACTCCCCCTCTCTCTCTCTCTCTTAAGTCTCTCCTCCCCCTCTCCCTCTCTCCCTCTACCCCTTAACCCATCAAACCCTAAGCCTTGTACCCCCCTACACTTTTATCTATCTTCCACTCCCCCTCTCTCTCTCAAGTCTCCTCCTACCCCTCTCTCCCCTCTACCCTCTACCCTTAAGCCTTAAACCCTTAAATCTCTCTCTCTCACTCACTCACTCCTATCTTGAGCTCCCTTATAGCCTTAAAAACCCTTAAATCTTCTCTCTCTCTATCTCTCATTTACTCTCTAATTCTATCTCAAGCTCCCTCTCATCCCTCTACCCTTAACCCTTAAACCCTAAACCCTTGTACCCCCTACCCTTTATCTCTCTCCCACTCCCCCCTCTCTCTCTCAAGTCTCTCCCTCCTACCCCCTCTCCCTCTCTCTCCTCTAGTCTTAACCCTTAAACCCTAAACCCTGTACCCTACCTTTATCTCTCTGACTCCCTCTCTCTAGTCCACTCCTGCCTCCTCCCTCTACTTTTAATTATATATTTTAATATTATAATAATAATTATATATTATAATAATAATAATAATATATAATCAATAATAATTATATATTATCATTATAATATATTGTAATAATAAGTATATTATATATTATAATATAAAAAGAATAAAATACAACTATTAAAAAAATGGAAAACAAAAAAAAACAAATTGGAAAAATAAATGGGAAAACAAAGATCCATGTCAAGGGGTTCGACCGAACCTGTTTACCAGGTTCGACTGAACCCCTCTAGTATACATTTTTTTATTGTATTTTAAAGTGGTTTGGCTGAACATATGTTCAATTGAATGTATGATCGACCAAACATATTTTCCTGGTTCGCCCGAACCACCATTTTTTTCACCTTCACCCTTCGAGGCACCAAAATTGTCCAAAATTTTGCACTTCGAAGCTCGATTTGAAAATGAAAATGGAGGAGACTTCACAAACCCAACTAGTATTAGGTAGTCCTCAGAATGAGCTATCCAACGAATATAATTTTAATATGTTATGGTTTTATTATCTATTTGTTTTTTAAGTTTTATTAAATATAGGTTTCTCACCGAAAATGAAGTTATCTATTCTACACATATGGAAAAATAGAAAATTATCAAAAAAAAAAATTGAAAAATATGAGTGCACCAGATATTGGAGTCCTTCATCCAACAAAAAAAATAAAAAAAAATTGATACATACAATAAAAGTTATGCGTTATACGGTTGCGCTATGTATGAATTGTAGTTGGTTTGACTTTGAAACTTGATTAAAGAAAAAATATTCAATAAAAAATTATCTAACCAAGTGGAAGCACTAGATATCAGAGTTACAAATATAAATTCTAAAGAATTAGAATTTTATCCTTCAAGGAAAAAAATTATGCTTTATACGGTGTGCGTCACTTTTTAAAAATGTTGTTTTCTAAAAAAAACCAATTTTCGTGGGAGATGGAAAAAGAAGTGCAATCTGATTCCAAAATATTTGAAAAAAATATACTTAGAATTTATAGACAAAATTTGGAGAGACTCTAGTTTGCATCATCTTGAAATTCCTCACGGTTTATCTGTTATAGGTACCCCAATGTGAAGATTTAGTTAAAAAATAATAATTTCAGTGTCGTGTTTGGCCAAAAATTGTAAACCACTATTCTAGGATCACCCAATGAATTATGCCAATGTATGCCCCCACTTTAAAGGAATTGCTACACACCATTCTATGAGCAATTAATTTATAGTAGCAAATAACAAAAATTCAAAAAGAAATAAGTGTTGGATAATTTTCGAGTGTGTTGCTGATATGTGGTTGTCATTGATGTCAACACTATTAGCATTGTTCTATTGAAGGTTGTATATGTCAAGGATATTGATAAAATTGTTAAAGTGTTCCAAGTTCCCAGCGGAATAGTGAAGTTCATGAAGGTTTTTCTCTTTGCATGTTGAATATCATCTATTGTGGACTAAAGGGTTTATTGTTGAGTGCATCTAGTCTATCCACCAGAAGTTTCAGAGGTTCTCGTGAAGATTTGTTCGAGTTATGAAGATCTATATTTTGATAGTGTTTTTGTGGTCTTTATCAGTGTTCCTAATTAAAGTTGGTGTGATTCTAGTAATCTCTTTTTCTTTAGATGTTTCTCTATTATTTCTTGGTGCTCGCAGATGTTTCTATATCATTCTCTATCTTTTTTGCACATCCACGTTGTTCGGTGTGCTCGTGGTTAGAGATTTTTCTCATGTGTGTTTGAGTTTTCATGTTCTTCATTGACATGATGGTTGCAACATGTTGTGTATCCTTGAAGATTTAAATTTGAATGTTTGGTGGGCTCGAGGATATTGTTTTAGGTCACATCATAATATTGGCCGATGGTGTTTGATCCACATTGAGAATTTATTTGTAAATTTGGGCCAACATTGTAAATATGTTTTATATTTTTGGTCAATAAGGTTGTTGATGCAATTTCATGTTGTGGATATATAAGAGTGATTTTTTGAGCAAAGTGAAGTGTGCATAAGAGTGAATGTATGCTAGAGAAAGTGCAGATGTGCGAATAGTGTTCTAATCATTCGATTGTAGAGCAGAGTGTGAAGAAGTTTGAGCAAAGTGTGAAGAAGTTTGAGCGAAGTGTGAAGAAGGTTTTATGTGCTTAACTAGAACTATAATAAGGCTTGTGTAGAAGCTATTTTCTTAGTTCAAATCTAGATGGTTTTAATTCAAAATTTTCTATAAGACAGTGTGTCTTCTCTTTGCAGTAAGCCCTCTTGTAATTGAGTAGTGAGCTCTAGGAAATTTTCCTAAATGCATGTGCATTCCCATTATTCTTTCATTATACTTTTAACAGGGTATAATATTGTGGACTAACATCCACTGTGGTTTATCCCCTAATAGGGTTTCCATGTAAAAATCTTGGTGTTCTATGTGCTTCTAATGTGCTGATTGTTCATGGTTTATTGTTCATTCATCATATATGAGATTAAGTTAAGTAGAGTTTAAAAAGTTTAAATATTCCATGACAACTAATTCACCCCCCCCATCTCAGTTGTATGTCCTTTTTTTTCCAACAATTGGTATCAGAGCTAGGTTCCTCTGAAATTTTTTAAAAGCTTGAGGTGATCTAAGATGGCATCATACAAGAAGGAAAACCCTAGACTCGATGGAACAAACTACTCATTGTGGAAATTCGGGATGGAGTGTCATTTGAGGTGTATTGGTGAACCCTACTGGGCAATTACAAAGAATCCATATGGTATTCCTCAAAATGGTCCTTCCACTACTGATGAGATTAAAGAGGATGAGATTAATGTCAAAGCTATTGAAGCTTTGTTGAGTGCTTTGAAAGATTTGGAAATGACAAATGTGATAGGTCTAAAGACAACTCATGAGATTTGGACGAAGCTGGAGACTTTGTATGAAGGAGATGTATATGTGAAGATAGATAAGCTACATAGTTTAAAAGGAAAGTATGAAAATTTGAAGATGGGTGAGGATGAAAATATTTCTTCTATGCAAAGAGTAAATGAAATAGTGATGGGTATTAGATGTGTCGGTGGCACCCTAGAATCTTAGGAAAAAATTGTGGCTAAAGTGCTCAAATCATTGCCTCCCTCTAACAAAGAAAAGGCTCATGCTATTGGAGAAACTAGATCAATGACGAATGTGACAAGAGATAAACTGATTGGAGAATTTGTTGCCTTTGAGTTGAGTGAATTTGGTGAATATGTTGCCAAGACTGAAACTGCATTTAAGGCTACTATATCTGGAAGAAACAAGCAAAGATATGATTTGGGAGAAAGTTATAAGAAGAAATTCAAGTATGAGGAAGATATGAAACAACTTGAAGATGAAGAAAGAGAGGTAAAAGAGTTGGAAGCACTGATTGTGAAGAAAGAAGGTAGAGGACAAGGTAAGTATAAAGGAAATTTTCCTATTAAATGTTTTTCCTGCAGTAAGATAGGTCATTTTGCATCAAGATGTCCTGAAAGAGTTCCTAGGTCCAAGAACTTCAAACCTAGATTTCAAAAGAAATGCTATTTTTCTAAAGAAGGAGTGACTAATGAAGAGTTTGATAAAGATAATGGAAATGAGGATGAATGGTTGTTTATTGCTATCAAGGAAAATGGTCTAATGGCTATTGAGTCTACAAAGGTTGAGAAAGCTCTTGCAACATGTATGAAAGAAAAGGATGAGTGGGTTATTGATAGTAGATGCTCACATCATATGACTGGTGACAAAAGAAAATTTGTAAGTCTAGAGAAATATGATGGTGGGGTTTTAAGATTTGGATACAACAATTTTGGTGTGATTTGTGGCAAAGGATCTATTTGTCTTGGTCGTAAACATAACATTAATGATGTTCTTTATGCTGAAGGCTTGAAGCATAATCTGTTGAGTGTTGGACAAATGGTGGATAAGGGTTATGATCTTCAGTTCAAAAATGGAAGATGTAGAATACTTGGAAGCTCTAGAAATATAATTGCATCAGGTACACAAACAAAAGGCAATATCTTTCACCTGAATGCTGCTAGTGAAAGTTGTTTAATTCCTCAAGTAGATGAAAGCTAGTTATGGAATAGAAGGCTATGTCATGTGAATTTTGATAACATTGTAAAGGTAAGCTCCACTCAAGCAATAAGAGATCTACCTAAGCTAGTGAATCCAACTAACATAGTTTGCAAGGAGTGTCAGATGGGAAAACAGACTAAAATTTATTTTTGGAGCAAACATCATCATTCAAATGGATTACTAGAGCTAGTATACACTGATCTATGTGGTCCCTCTAGAGTTAGAAGTCTTCATGGAGAAAGGTACGTTATGCTGCTTATTGATGATTACTCTAGGATGATATGGGTTGCTTTCATAAGAGAAAAGTGTGAAGCATTAGTGAAGTTCAAAAGCTTCAAAGCTTTGGCAGAAAATGAAAAAGGTCTAAAAATCAAATGCTTAAGGTCAGATATAGGTGGTGAGTTTTCCTCCAGGGAGTTTAATTCTTTTTGTGAAGAGCATGGAATTAGAAAATAGTTATCTAATCCCCGAACCCCTCAATAGAATGGAGTTGTAGAGAGGAAGAAAAAAAAATACTAGATGTTGCTAGAACAATGATGATTGAAGGAAATGTGCCTCACATCCATTGGAGTGAAGTTGTAAGAACTGTTGTATACACTTTAAACCGGGTAAATGTAAATGGTATTTCTAGTAAGAGTCCTTTTGAGCTATGGTTTGGTTATAATCCTACAGTTAAATATTTCAAGTTCTTTGGAAGCAAGTGTTACATCAAGAGAGATGTGGACATAGGAAAGTTTTATGCAAGAAGAGATGAACGAATCTTTCTAGGTTACTCTACTAAAAGCAAGGCCTACCGATGCTATAACAAAAGATTAAGAAAAATGGTTGAGAGCGCAAATGTTAGAGTTGATAAAGATTTTTCTCAATCATCCAGATACTATGGATATGATTTAGATGACCAGGATGACAACACAAACACATAATCAACTTCAAGTTGTTCCATATGTTCCAATAAAACAACTTCCATTTATTTTGGTAACTCAAGGTAGTTAAGAAGCAGAGTCAATTTCAAGTGTGGAAGAAAGAAAAAAAGAATTAGAAGTTCGAGAGAATCCTAAAACTCCAAGGTACGTAAAGATAAATCATTCTGAAAATAAAATTATAGGAGACAAGAATAAAGGTGTACAAACTAGAAGAAAGATTGCAGAAGAGTATTACCTAATTTCCAAGATTGAGCCTGAAGATGTCAATGAAGCCTACAATGATGAACACTAGATGGAAGCTATGAAGGAAGAACTAATGCAAATTGAAAAGAATGATACATGGATACTTGTCCCCAGACCTAAAGATAAACATGTGATTGGTACTAAATGGGTCTTTTAGAATAAGCTGAATGAACAAGGTGAAGTGGTCTGGAATAAAGCAAGACTAGTATGTAAAGGGTATTCACAAATGGAAGGTATTGATTTTGAAGAAACCTTTGCCCTTATTGCTAGAATTGAAGATGTTAGATTGTTTCTTGCTTATGCTGCATATAAGAACTATAAAGTCTATCAAATGGATGTGAAGTCAACTTTTCTAAATGGTGAGCTAGAAGAAGAAGTATATATTCAATTGTCAGATGGATTTCAATTGACTAATAAGGAAGACATGGTTGGACGATTGAAGAGAGCTCTATATGGACTCAAGCAAGCCCCCAGAGCCTAGTATGCTAGACTAGACAAATACTTATTAAAGCTTGGATTCAATAAAGGTACCGTTGACATCAACTTGTATTTAAAATTGGATCATGACAAAGAGTTGATTATTGAAGTCTTTGTTGATGACATTATTTTTGGAGATGATAATCTATGTATGAATTTTGCTGATGAAATGAAGAGTGAATTTGAGATGAGCATGATTGGAGAAATGAAGTTCTTTCTGGGATTGCAAGTTATTTAGTTAGACAAGGGGATTTTCATATCTTAGCCCAAATATGTGAAAGAGTTGTTGAAGAAGTTTGGCATGGATGACTCAAATCCTATTGGTACTCCCATGGTAACCTGATGTAATTTAACACAGAATGATGATTCTCCTGAGGAAAATCAAACAAGATATAGGTCAATGATTGGTGGATTTCTCTATTTAACTTAGACCAAACTAGACATTATGAATGTTGTATGTATAGTTTCCAGATTTCAGGCTAACCCAAAAGAGTCTCATGTGACTATTTTAAAGAGAGTCTTTAGATATCTGAAAGGAACAGTTGACTTTGGACTTTGGTATCCTAGGGATGATGATCTTACTTTGAATGCATATACTAATGCAGATTGGGTAGGAGATGTAGATGACATGAAGAGTACTAGTGGTGGTGCCTTCTTCCTAGGGAAGAAGCTGGTGTCTTGGTTGAACAAAAAGCATAATTCCATTTCTCTATCTACTATTGAGGTAGAGTATAATGTTGTTGCAAATAATTGTACTCAAGTGATGTGGATGAAGTAGATACTGAAAGATATCAGAGTAGTATATGATGAACCTATTGCCATATACTGCAACAACTTAAGTGCAATTAACATATCAAAGAATCTTGAGAGAAAAAGTGAGTGATAAAGAAGTCTAACTAGAGTATGTACCTACCAAAGAATAGATTGCAGACATTTTCACCAAGTCATTGCCAAAGGATACTTTTGAGTATCTCAGAGGGATGCTAGGGATGATTACCCCTCCTAATATGAACTAGAGATGCATTGTATTGCATCAATATGTGCATTTCATGATCATATTTTGATCTAGATTGATGTTTACATGGCTGCTACTCAAGGGGAGTAGTCAAATGTGCAAATATGTGGTTTAGAGCTTGTATGTTGGAAGATGATGCTTATCTTTGCAATTGATGTCAACGGGGATAAGAGTAATGTGAAAAACTATTGTTATTTGGGGAGAAGTGCCCTATGGGAAGAAGATCATGAGAAATGTTGAGGAGAAGAGTTAGAACCTAAGGAGGAGTAAGTGTTGTGTTGATGGTATTTTTCACATCTTATGTTGCCATCAATGCCAAAGGGGGAGATTGTTGGATGATGTGGTTGTCATTGATGTCAAAACTATTAGCATTGTTATATTGAAGGTTGTATATGTCAAGGATATTGAAAAAATTGTTAAAGGAAGCATTCCAGGTTCCTAGTGGAACAGTGAAGGTCATGAATGTGTTTTTATTTATATGTTGAAGATCGGTTGTTGTGGACTAAAGGGTTTATTGCTGAGTGCATCTAGTCTATCCACTGGAAGTTTCAGAGGTCCGCATGAAGATTTGTTTGAGTTATGAAGATCTATGTTATGATAGTGTTTTTGTGGTCTTTGCTAGTGTTTCTGATTAAAGTTGGTGTGATTCTAGTAATCTCTATTGTTGCAGATGTTTCTATGTTATTTCTTGGTGCTTGTAGATGTTTCTAGATTGTGCTCTATCTTTGTTGCACATCCATGTTTTCGATGTGCTCATGGTCAGAGATTTTTCTCATGTGTGTTCAAGTTTTCATGTTCTTGGCCGACATGATGGTTGTAGCATGTTGTGGATGCTTGAAGATTTAAATTTGAATGTTTGGAACACTCGAGGATATTCTTTTAGGTCACATAATAATATTGACTGATGGTGTTTGATCCACATTGAGAATTTATTTGTAAATTTTGGCCAACATTGTAAATATGTTTTATATTTTTGGCCGACAAGGTTGTTGATGTAATTTCATGTTATGGATATATAAGAGTGATTTTTTGAGTGAAGTGAAGTGTGCATAAGAGTGAATGTATGTCATAGAAAGTGCAGATGTATGAATAGTGTTCTAATCATTCAATTGTAGAGTAGAGTGTGAAGAAGTTTGAGGGAAGTGTGAAGAAGGTTTTATGTGCTTAACTGAAAGTGTAATTAGGCTTGTGTAGAAGCTATTTTCTCAGTTCAAATATAGATGGTTCTAATCCAAATTTTTCTGTAAGAAAGTGTGTCTTCTCTGGGTAGTGATCCCTCTTGTAATTGAATAGTGAGCTCTAGGCAGTGTGCCTGAATGCATGTGCATTCCCATTATTCTCTCATTATACTTTTAACAAGGTATAATATTTTGGTCTAACGTCCACCATGGTTTTTCCCCTACCAAGGTTTCCACATAAAAAATCTTGGTGTTCTTTATGCTTCTAATATGTTTTGATTGTTCATGGTTTATTGTTCATTCATCAGATATGAGATTAAGTTAAGTAGTTTTTTTTAAAAATTAGATATTCTGTGACAACTAATTCACCCCCCCTCTTAGTTGTATGTCCTTGCTTTTCCAAAAACAAGACATGAGATCCATTTCTGAAAGCCCCTATGCCAAGTCATACATTTTGAGTCAACATGGAAGAGACATTGTGGTCTCAATGCTTTGAGTCATCTCCAAAAGGAAAACACAAGAAAAAAGAAAATGAAAACATGAAAGAAAAGGAAAAATATTTTGGGTCAACATGAAGGAGACATGTCAGTCTCAATGCCTTGCATCATCCCCAAAAGGAAAACACAAGCAAAGGCTAAAAAGAAAATAAAAAGGACTATTTGGGTCAACATGGAAGAAGCATAGGTCATCTCTACATTTTGCTTCATCCCTAAAAGGAAAAAAAAAGAGGACCTTTCAAGTCAACATGGAAGAGACATTGCAGTCTCAACGCTTTGTGTTATCCCCAAAAGGAAAAAAAAACAAAAGAAAAAAAAACAAGAGGACCTTTTGGGTCAACATGGAAGAGACATTGCGGTCTCAATGCCTTGCATCATCCCCAAAAGGAAAAACACAAAACAAAGGTGAAAGGAAGAAAAAATCTGACATAGAGAAGAATAGAGGTACAAATAGAGGAATTGCACAAAGAGAGAGAGAACATCAAATATCACATTACAAGGGAACACGATACACATATACAAGCTCAAAAGAAAATAAAAGAAAAATGTAAAAGGCTAGGAAGGAGAATGAAAGTCAGCCATCTAATAATTCATCAACCTCCCAATCATGTTCAGTGTATTGTGAGGGTGGTTGATTGTCCAAAGGGACAATTGCAAGGGCCGAACTAGGGGAAGTACCAAGTTCTACACTTGTTGTAGGAGATTTATCATTTAAGCTCATTGATGAGTCCAATTTATGGTTAAATTTTGATAGATTTTACTATCCATTTTTTGTAGTTGTCATAGACATTGATACTTGGATGTTGATGTTTTTATGATATTTCCTCAAAACCATAGAAATTGGGCGTAAGCTTATTTTTGTAATCTTTAATGATGCTGACATGCTATATGAACTATCTATGTTAATTTTACATGTGGATTAATGATTGTTACTTTAAGATAGTTACAGATATGCAATTGTTGTGCATACTAATGTTGTCATGTAGATATAATTAGAGGCCTACAAAATTGAGGAAGACTCTTCTAGCTAGTCATTCACCATAACAATCAACAAGGAAATCATTCAAAGGTTAATGTTTGAGGGAAGAATCTTGACAAAGAGAGATTCCTCATTCAAATTGAATTGTAACCACCTTATAAATGGTCTTAATTGTCTATTGAGTGAATATAGCTATTATTGTTGTGCTAAACATGCGTTAAGGAAAATGTTCCCGACTAGATTCCACACATGTGTAACTGCCTCTCCACTTTTCATGCTTTCCCTAAAGTGGCGTCCTCCTAATCTGTTAGAGTTGACTACCTTGCTAGATGGTTAGTTAGTTGATTTTCTTCATATAAATAAGACTCAGATGCTCCTTCTTAGAAGGTTGATCTATTTGAGGATGTACTCGCATTCTTAGTTTTTCAGTAATATAGCTATGTTGTTCTATTGTGCTCATGTTTTCCAATGAATAAAATGGAATTATAAGTTCGTGAATCTGAATTTACATTTGTTTTAAGGGATACTCATCCAAGGGGGCCCACTTGGTGAGCATTCCATCCTTTAGTTTATTTATTACTTTCTGTTCAATAATTAGTTAAGAATTTGGCACTTTTTGTTCCTACAACCACTAGAATTCCATTGTATGACTGTTCCTACAACTAAAGTAGATAGAGTAGTTTCTTGTTTGTTTGTTCAAATTTTCATTTCTATCATGCATTTCAGCTTAGTATAGTTGTTGGTTGATGCTCAACACTTATGTGATTTATTTCCAAGCAATTTACTTTTAGCATTGTGTCTTTCTTAGTTGTAGGATGAATATGGCTACTTTTGATTCCTAGTAGACATACTGTGTTGACCCATTTCAAGTTTGTGTCCCTGGGTTGACAAGTTAAATGGAACTTCATGATGATTGAGATAGCTATTTAGGTTAGATGTCCAATCTCTGAATCATAGCTATAAGGGCTTAGTTATTAAATCATTGTAGGAAGCCAACATTTTTGGTGTTGTTGGGGATGGTGTCAAACTAGGGAGTTCTTTGGAGTCATTGATAGTTTTTCTTGTTGTAGTATTTCTGAAAGATTTTTCTTAGTATACCATCATTTAGGAAAGTAATGATCCACTATTCTTTTACCAATTCTTTGTTTGAGTTGGCTGATAGTGAGTTGACACTGCATGCATAGAGGATGGAGGAGAGATGCTCATGGGATATTCCTTCCTAATAACTGTGATCCATTCCAACTAGTTGAGTATCAAAATCTACCAAGAGACAAAGAAGAAGAAGAGCCACACCCCTTTGCTGATGCATTTCCCGATCTAACTAGTTCTGAAGTTTCCTCTAAAGACCAAAATCTAATTGAGACCCCCTTTTCTTGGGAACTTCATCAGGTAGGCATGGGTGATGCAAATAGAAAAAAACCTAACAAACCAGCTTTTCATTTCCCCATTGCTCATCAGAATGAAGTTGACAACCTCAAAAATATCCTTGCTTCAGTCCTTCCTAAGTTCTATAGATTTTTCATAGAAGATCCTGATACATTCTTGTTCGAGTTTGATATACTCTATAGGAGTTATGACTATACCACTGATTCCCATCAGCTTAAGCTATTTCCTACCACCTTGAAAGAAGCTACATTAAGATGGTTTATGATTCTAGGTAGAAATACTATGGAGACTTGGGAGGACATGAATACAAAGTTCCTTGAGAAGTATAAGGAATATTGCAAGGGAAGTGACATAAGAGGAGATGACATTTTTAGGATGCAACAAAAGGAGGATGAGAGCCTGGAGGATTACATTTCAAGGTTTATGTTCTGCCTAAAGAAATCTCCACACCATACACTCAATGAAGAATCTGAAAAGATGATTTTTCTAAGAGGAATTAATGATAGTTGCACTAATGCCTTGGACCTGATAGGAGGAGGAGATATCACCCAAGTTCCTTGGGAAGATATCAAGAAGATATATCGGAATTATATTAGGGAAGCTTCAAAGAAAGGGAGAGCTTACCAATCCTCTATGGGTAAGTCATCTACCAATGGAGTTTCAAGGATGGAGATTACTCACTTGCTAGAAAACTTCAAGCAAGATATTATAAAAAAATTTGGCTACTCAACTACATACACTTTGGGAAAAGAAGAAACAAGAGGAGACAAAGACAATGTTGGCAGAATATTTCCCTCATTGTAGACAAAAGAAGGACTGCAAATAAAAGATGGTAGATAATATTGATAGCAAGTAGATCGACCCACCTAAGTTCAAGCCAATCTAGGGTGAAGATGAAGAAGTCTACTACATTTCACAAAGGAGGCCATGGGCTCCAAGACAAGGCATGTCACTAGATCCACTCTCTTTTGATGGGCCATATTTTAATTCTTATTCATCTAGTAACAAATGGAAACACCCATATCCATCCAATTATGGAGGATATCCACCATAGCCTTGGAATAACCCTTCAAATGCTTGGCCTAATCACCAAAAATCTCTACACCAGTGGTAGTAACCTCAGAGGAATTGGCAGCAGTTTCAAGGAAATTGGTAGCCACCTCCAAGAAATTGGCAACAAACATCTTAATGGAGGGGAGGACATCAATGGCAAAACTAGACAACCAATTACATGCAACCACTTTCTCAGCCCCAAAAACCTCCTATAATTCCTCCTTATGATAGCTCAAGTTCAAATGCACCTAAACCTACTCAGCTACTAGCTCACCCCACACTTAACCCAAATCACAAACCACAACAACAACCAGTATACTCTGCTGATCCAAATCAATTCCTTGCATATGTTGTGAGTGTAAGTGACATCCACTTGCGTTCAGGAACTACTTTGTCAACTCCTTCCACACCCATTATCATTGAGCTTCTTGTGGAAGAAGAGGAGCCTTTGAATGATCCCATTTAGCCAACTGTACCTAAAAATTTTGAACCAGTCCCAGTCAACCAGACTGAACTAGAACCACCATTTCCCTAGAGGTTGGAAACTATGAAACAAAAGGAAGAAAAGGAGGACACAACTTTTTAAATTTTAGATCAAATGAAGCATATATGTGTCCCAATATCTCTATTTTATGCCATAAAATATTTTCCCATATTTGGAAAAGCAATTAAGGAAGCATACCTTAAGAAGCCAGGCAGGAAGAAGAAATACATCACTACGGTTCATGTGGTGGGACAGTTGGCTGACATCATGCTTGGGAAAGTGATTGTTCCCAAATATAATGACCTAGGGAGTCTTGTTGGTGTAGGTGCACCTAAACCTTATGGTGAAAAAAAAGGAGTCCTAAAGTGATCACAAGTTTATTTGAGAGTCTTTCAATCAAAGTGCAATGAGGAAGTTGCAAAATATGTTAATCTTGAAAAGATGTAAAAATTTCCAACCCATGTCAAGATGGGTAAAATGCATGATTTCTTGTTGTTTTCATGTTTGAGGTCATAAATAAGGTCTAAAAGACCATATTATAGATTTTTAAGGGTTTTTTAGGTATTAAAGGTTAAATAGTTGAAGTAATGCAAAAAATTGCAAATGTTGTTGAGTGCAACATTGGCAAAATTTGAATTAAGTGTCAATTAGTTGAGATGATTAGTTGTAGGAATTGGTTGAAGGTAGTTGGGGTATGAGATGATTTCAAAATCCTTCCAAGGCTAGAATCAGGAGTTGAAGGAAGTTTGCATCCAATCAAATAAAAGAAATACCATGTTTATTGCGCATTTTTTCTGTGTTTTCACTATTTTCCTAAAGATCTTTGGTGTTGTACAGACCTGTACAGGCTATTCATGGTCTGAAACCATTAGTAATTGAATTTACACATGTTTACTTGCATTTATATTTTATTTTAAGTTTTAATTCATTGATTTGAGTGAGAAATAAACAAAACACAGTGATTGCCCTATTTTCTTGTGTCAAGGGTTTTGAGGGTAATAATATGAAAAATTAACCAATCCACCTATTGTATTGTTCCTGTTGCTTGGTGGATTGGTTTGTGTAATGTTAACTTGGGTTTTTTAGTGCTTTAGTGAGTAAAAGGGTGAAGGAATGTGGTATTAAAGTGATTCCCTAGGGCTGACAGGGCTATTTTCCTTGTAAAATGATGGTTTTCAAAGAAATTCTAATGGGACTAAATTTGTGAGGGTGCAAAGAGTCTATGTAGACCTGTAGGAATTTGTTTGGGAGGTCTTGGAAAGGTGAGTTTTAGTAAACCCTAGGTTGGTTGCATACGTTTCATGGTTCAACAGGTTAGAGACTTTAAGTCTAAGAACAAGTCAAAGAATTTGAGGTTTTGAAAGGTGTTCTAACTCTGTCAAAAGATTTTATGTAGAATCCAATTGATTAGTAAGTACTTTCTTTGTAAAATAGGACTAATCTACTAGCCCTAGGATAGGGGTATTATGTTGAAAGTACACAAACTTGCAAAGGAATCATTGGAGATCTTTGGGGATAGTTGTTTAGGTCCTCTAAGAACTCTATTTCAATTTCCATTAGGCCTTGGTATGGCCTTCTTCAAAGGATTCCATTCATAGGTGGTGTTGTGAAGACTAGAATCCTAGTGTGGGTGTTGGGAACATCTTGAAGGGATTGTATTGAAGAAAATCTCATTATTTTTATTTTTTCACTTTGAGAGGGAGATTGAGCCACTCCACTCATGTGTCTACATCAAAGTGGTATCAGAGCATCAGGTACAAGATCTTGTTGTTGGTCATTTGTTTGATTTTTGTAGGTTGTGAAAGATGCCTCCAAAGGCTAGTGCAATGGCTAAGGAAATACAAGAATTGAAGGAGAAATTGGCAAGGAAGAAGAGGCTCTACAAAGAATCTCAAGAAGCCACCATAGCAAGGATAGCAGCTTTGGAGAAGAACCAAATGACAGGAGTTGTGGATGAATATTAGAGTTGGAGTGGAAGAAGGAAATCCTCTAGTTCCAAATGAAAAAAATGATTTGGACCCTAATGAAAGGAAAATGCTTAGGATGTTAAAGGTGGTAAAATGTGACAAGACTCCAAAGGTAAAATTTGATGTGCCAATGTATGGAGGTAAGATCAATAGTGAAGAGTTTTTTGCATGGATTGATGCTTTGGATAACTTTTTTGAATTTGAATACATTGATGACAACAAGAAGGTTAAGTATGCAAAGAAAAAGTTGAAAGGACCAACTCTCACATGGTGGAATTTTGTCCAAGATGATAGAGTCAAGAAAGGTAAGTCCAAAATATGATCTTGGGATAGGATGGTAGTAAAATTTAAGGCTCAATTCTTACCAGCAGATTATGCTATTCAAACTTTCATGAAATTGCAAGAGTTAAAGCAAAGAGAAATGTATGTGATGATCTTACACCGAAGAGTTTCATAGATTGTGCATAAGAGTAGGTCATAATGAAGATGAAGTGGAAATAATGGCTAGATACTTGAGTGGTTTGAGGTTGAATATAAGAGATGAGATTAGCCTGAACCCACCTAAGATAGTTGAGGAATGCTTCCAAATGGAAATGACGGAAGAAGATAGAATTAGGAGAAGACAAGAAAGACAAGAAAGTGGCAGAGGTAATGTGAATAGAGGTAGAGGTTCAAGAAAATACAAGGGAGATCATGAAGATGATGTTAAAAGAAAGGAATAAGCACCTAAATCAAGAGGTGGATGGAGAGGTGGAAGAACAAGCTTTAGGTCAAAGAGGTATTTTAATGAGTTTCCAGGTAAATGTTTCAAGTGCAATGAATTTGGACACCCCTTCTTCAAGTGTCCTCAAAATCAAGGTACAACTTCAAGTGTTGATAGAAGGGCTGAGATAAGAACACAATTGATTCAAGAGGAAGAGTGTGAAAGTTCTACAAGTCCAAGTAGGCTTGAAAATATAGAGGTAGGAGAAGCACTTATGATGAGAAGAACATTGTTGCAAGCACCTAAGGAAGAAGACATGATCCAAAGAAGGAGCCTATTCAGAACCTCATGAAAATGCAAAGGTAAAGTGTCAAGTTGTTATTGATTTTGGTTCTCAAGATAACATGGTGTCTAGGGAGATGGTAGATAAGTTGAGTCTAGAAAAGATACCTCATGTAGCACCCTACAAAGTTTCTTGGGTGAATGAACAAGCCTATGTGGATTTCTAGATTGGGGAGTACAAGGATATAGTCCTATGTGATATATTGCCAATGGATTGTTGCCATTTGCTCTTGGGGAGACCATGGAAATTTGATAGAAGGTCCATGTATGATGGTTGGGAAAAAAATTATACTATTTGGAAGAATGATCAAAGTTTCAAACTAACTCCTTTGCAGGAAAGAGGGTAGAGCAAAGGAAAGTCTAAGGTGGTCATGTTTGGAAAGAAGGAGCCTTTAAGGCTTGAGGATAGTAAGAACACTATGTTTGTTGATTTGAAACAGGGTTATGGTGCTGGGACAGTACCTAAGACACCTCTATATGGTGTTAGGAAAGTGGAAAGAATGTTTTTCCAAAGGGAAGAGAAAGAACTCATGCCTAGGTTTGATTTAGGCAAGGTGAATGTTGACAAGTTTATAGGGCAGCATGGAAAACGGGGTTAGATGTTTAAGGGAAAGTTTGTGAAGCAAGATGGAATCCTAATTGGGACCATAGTATGTCCTATAGATGAGTGCAATGCTATAAATCAATTGATATTTGTTGATGGGGGAGTGAATAAGGTTTCTAATGCTTGGGTACATGGTGATGGAAGTGTGGAAGGTCTGAGGGCAGTAAGAAAAGAACAAATTGAGTTAAGACACAAAGGTCTGATCATAGGGTAGAGTATGCAAAGCATGAAGGGAAGTTTCACATAAATAGGTGGAACAAAAGAAAATGCAAGCTTGTATACTGCTAATGATCATTTTCTTGTAGGTCTAAGAAATAGAGTAGAATAAAACTTTGATCTAGGGACAAGGAGGTAGACATTAGGTCTGAAGATGCATGGAGCAGCACTGTTGAAGCATGGAGCATCAAATAACTCTTAGGACAAGAAAATTTTTCTTGGGGTTGTATGGTGCAAAAAAAAGGAGTCCTAAAGTGATCACAAGTTGATTTGAGAGGCTTTCAATCAAATTGCAACAAGGAAGTTGTAAAATATGTCAATCTTGAAAACATGTAAAAATTGCCAACCCATGTCAAGATGGGTACAAGGCATGATTTCTTGTTGTTTTTGTTTCTTGGGTTTTTAATAAGGTCTAAAATACCATATGATAGATGTTTAAGGGGTTTTTAGGTCTTAAAGGTTAAATAGTTGAAATAATGCAAAAAGTTGCAAATGTTGTTGTGTGCAACATTGGAAAAATTTGCAAATTAAGTGTCAATTAGTTGTAGGAATTGGTTGAAGGTAGTTGGGGTCTGAGATGCTTTAAAAATACTTCCAAGGCTTGAATCAGGGGTTGAAGGAAGTTTGTATCCAATCAAATAAAAGAAATAACATGTTTATTGAGCAATTTTTCTTTGTTTTCATTGTTTTCCTAAAGATATTTGGTGTTGTATGAACATGTACAGGCTATTCATGGTTTGAAACTATTAGTACTTGAAGTTACACATGTTTACTTGCATTTCTATTTGATTTTAAGTTTTAGTTCATTGATTTGAGTGAGAAATTAATGAAACACAGTGATTTCCCTATTTTCCTATGTCAAGGGTTTTGAGGTTAATAATATGAAAAATTAACCAATCCACCTATTATATTGGTATTATTTCTCAATGGATTGGTCTATGGAATGTTAACTTAGGTGTTTTAGTGCTTTAGTGAGTAAAAGGGTGAAGGAATGTGGTAGTAAAGTGATGCCCTAGGGATGACAAGGGTATTTTACTTGTAAAATGATGGTTTTCTAAGAAATTCTAATGGGATTAAGTTTTTGAGGGTGCAAAGAGTCTATGCAGACCTATAGGAATGTGTTTGGGATAGTGGTGAGTTTGGGAAGTCTTGGAAAGGTGAGTTTCAAGTAAACCCTAGGTTGGTTGCATACAAATAGAGGGTTTCACGGTTCACTAGGTTAGAGACTTTAAATCTGAGAACAAGTCAAAGAATCTAAGGTTTGATTTAGGCAAGGTGAATGTTGACAAGTTTATAGGGCAGCATGGAAAACGGGGTTAGATGTTTAAGGGAAAGTTTGTGAAGCAAGATGGAATCCTAATTGGGACCATAGTATGTCCTATAGATGAGTGCAATGCTATAAATCAATTGATATTTGTTGATGGGGGAGTGAATAAGGTTTCTAATGCTTGGGTACATGGTGATGGAAGTGTGGAAGGTCTGAGGGCAGTAAGAAAAGAACAAATTGAGTTAAGACACAAAGGTCTGATCATAGGGTAGAGTATGCAAAGCATGAAGGGAAGTTTCACATAAATAGGTGGAACAAAAGAAAATGCAAGCTTGTATACTGCTAATGATCATTTTCTTGTAGGTCTAAGAAATAGAGTAGAATAAAACTTTGATCTAGGGACAAGGAGGTAGACATTAGGTCTGAAGATGCATGGAGCAGCACTGTTGAAGCATGGAGCATCAAATAACTCTTAGGACAAGAAAATTTTTCTTGGGGTTGTATGGTGCAAAAAAAAGGAGTCCTAAAGTGATCACAAGTTGATTTGAGAGGCTTTCAATCAAAACTGCAACAAGGAAGTTGTAAAATATGTCAATCTTGAAAAGATGTAAAATTGCCAACCATGTCAAGATGGGTAAAGGCATGATTTCTTGTTGTTTTTGTTTCTGGGTTTTTAATAAGGTCTAAAAGACCATATGATAGATGTTTAAGGGTTTTTAGGTCTTAAAGGTTAAATAGTTGAAATAATGCAAAAAGTTGCAAATGTTGTTGTGTGCAACATTGGAAAAAATTGCAAATTAAGTGTCAATTAGTTGTAGGAATTGGTTGAAGGTAGTTGGGGGTCTGAGATGCTTTAAAAATACTTCCAAGGCTTGAATCAGGGGTTGAAGGAAGTTTGTATCCAATCAAATAAAAGAAATAACATGTTTATTGAGCAATTTTTCTTTGTTTTCATTATTTTCCTAAAGATATTTGGTGTTGTATGAACATGTACAGGCTATTCATGGTTTGAAACTATTAGTACTTGAAGTTACACATGTTTACTTGCATTTCTATTTGATTTTAAGTTTTAGTTCATTGATTTGAGTGAGAAATTAATGAAACACAGTGATTTCCCTATTTTCCTATGTCAAGGGTTTTGAGGTTAATAATATGAAAAATTAACCAATCCACCTATTATATTGGTATTATTTCTCAATGGATTGGTCTATGGAATGTTAACTTAGGTGTTTTAGTGCTTTAGTGAGTAAAAGGGTGAAGGAATGTGGTAGTAAAGTGATGCCCTAGGGATGACAAGGGTATTTTACTTGTAAAATGATGGTTTTCTAAGAAATTCTAATGGGATTAAGTTTTTGAGGGTGCAAAGAGTCTATGCAGACTTGTAGGAATGTGTTTGGGATAGTGGCTGAGTTTGGGAGTTCTTGGAAAGGTGAGTTTCAATAAACCCTAGGTTGGTTGCATACAAATAGAGGGTTTCACTGTTCACCATGTTAGAGACGTTAAATTTGAGAACAAGTCAAAGAATCTAAGGTTTTTAAAGGTGTTCTAACTCTTTCAAAAGAGGTTATGTAGAAGCCAAGTGTTTAGTAAGTACTTTCTTTGTAAAATAGGATGAATCTACTAGCCCTAGGATAGGGGTGTTATGCTGAAAGTCCACAAACTTGCAAAGGAATCATTGGATATCTTTGGGGACAGTTGTGTAGGTCCTCTAAGAACTATATTTTAATTACCATCGGGCCTTGGTATGGCCTTCTTCAAAGGATTCCATTCATAGGTGGTGTTGTGAAGACTAGAATCCTAGTGTGGGTGTTGGGAACTGCTTGAAGGGATTGTATTGAAGTAAATATCATTATTTGTATTTGTTCACTTTGAGAGGAAGATTGAGCCACTCCACCCTTGGGTCTGCATCACCTATGGTAGGAGTTATTATAAATGGGATCCAAATAAAGAATGTTGTGATTGATTTGGGAGCAAAAATAAATGTAATGACTAAGGACACCCTATAACAACTAAATGTTGCAAGCATGAGACCTACTCCTACTATCCTGCAACTTGCTGATAGTTCTACTATTAAGCCTGATGGTATAGTAAATGATCTTCTGGTAACTCTAGACTCTTGGGAGTACCCAACATATTTCATGATTCTTTATCCTAAAGCTAAACTAGGAAGGTATCCCATTATTCTTAGAATACCATGGTTAGCAACAACATATGCCTATATTGGATGCTAGACAAGAGACATGACAATTTTTGATGGAAAGAGCACCAAAAAGATTGTTCTCTACCATCCTACTCAGCCATCCCATGATAGGGATAATCTCGTATGAACACATGTTGGTGAAGAGGATGAGGAAGTTAATTCTATGGCACAACATATGATGTTAGGAAAAAGTTCTTTCATGCAACTTCAAGATGAAGATGAAGTATTGTCTAACATAATTCATAACCGTTGTGAAGTAGAGGAAGCATCATCCTCTCATGCATCTTGTTCTACTAATATAGTGAAGATGCTTCTACCCACTCTTCCTATAGTAATAGGTATGTTTCATACATTGTTGCGACATGAACTCAATGTACCAAACATTAGTGAAGCAGCTATGATAGAGATAACTACACAAGTGCTGGTGTTAGAAAGAAAATATTTGAATATTAACAACAAACTACATGAAGAACAACAGTTATCATTGGAAAAATTACTGAGGACCCACCAACATGCATTTGCATGGGACTATCATGATATGAAGGGATTGGACCCTAAGCTTTGCACCTATAGGATATGCATAAGAAATGATTGTAGACCAATAAGGTAGACACAAAGAAGGATTAACCCTGCATTGAGAGAAATTGTAAAAGGGGAACTACATAAATTGCTAGATGCAGGATTTATCTATTCCATTTCAGATAGCCAATGGGTGTCCCCATTGGTGACTATTTTCAAAAAGGGAGGGAAGTGGTGATTTTGTGTTGATTATAGGGAACTCAGTGTTGTCACCAAAAAGGACCATTTTCCCTTACCTTTCATAGACTAAGTTATAGATTCACTTGTAGGAAAGTAGTAATTTTATTTTCTAGATGGATTTAGCAGCTATAACTAGATCCAAATTGTACCTAAGGACCAGGAGAAGACCACCTTTACCTATCCATGGGGAACCTATTCCTACTCAATACTTCCATTTGGCTTATGCAATGCACCTACAACTTTTTAGAGGGTATTCATTAGCATATTTTTAGACATGTCTCATGATTGCATAGAAATTAATATGGATGACTTTACTACCTATGGAGCTGATTTCAATGAAGCATTGGAAAATTTTAGGAGAGTCCTACAGAGATGTGAAAACCACAATCTATCTTTAAACAATGAAATGTGCTTCATGATGATGTAGAAAGGTGTAGTTCTTTGCCACTACATCTCTCACAAAGGAATTCAAGTAGATCCTACAAAGATTGAGGTGATCACCAATCTACCTATACCTACAAAACAAAAAGATGTTAGGATTTTCTTAAGACATGTAGGTTATTATAGGTGGTTCATCAAAGACTTCAACAAAATGGCATTACCATTGTACACTCTCCTAACTAAAGATGTTGAATTCCAATGGACAAAAGACTATGAAAAGGCATTTTCTGACTTGAAAGTAGCTTTAACTCATGCTCATGTACTTAAGGGTCCTAATTGGGAGATTCCTTTTCACATTCATACAAATGCATCAGAATATGCTATAGGATAAGTCTTGGGATAGAAAGAAGGAGCTATTTAAAATGCTATTTATTTTGTCAGCAAAAATTTGCAAGGAGTTGAATTCAACTATACTGTGAAAAAAAAAGAAATGTTGGAAATGATCTATGCCCTTAACAAATTCAGGCACTACATAACTAGCTACCAAATATTTGTTAAGACTGATCATGCAACCATTAGATACCTCATGAATAAACCACTGATCTTAGGTAGGCTAGTAAGATGGTTATTACTGATGTGGGAGTTTGACATAACCATTGTAGATAAATCAAGGGAAGGCCAATGTTGTTGTAGAATTTCTTTCAAGGCTGACTACATCAAAGGAAAATCAAGTCATAGAAGACTCTTTCCCTAATGAGCATTTATTTTCCATCAGTGTCCAAACACCCTAGTATGCTAACATAGCTAATTATTTGGTCACAGGGAGAGTTCCTCACTTCTCTCCAAAAGAGAGAAGGGCGCTCATTGAAAATATTTTTCTTTTTTCATGGATTGCTAGATGTTTGATCTATACTAGACCAGACCATGTTATGAGGAGATGTGTGAGGGAAGATGAGACATATGATATTTTGCATGCATGTCACAATGAACCCCGTGGAGGACATTTTGCAGCAAAAAGGACAACAATGAAAAATTTGAACATAGGATATTATTGGCCCACAATCCACAAGGATGTAGTAAAATATACAAGAATGTGTGATAGATGTCAAAGGATGGGTTGGCCAACCAAATTTGATGAGATGCCACTTTACCCTCGGGTAGTAATTACTCCATTTGATAAGTGGGGATTGGATTTTGTAGGACCCATTGATCCCCCATCAAATGGTAAGTCTTATACCCTAGTATGCACTGATTATGTAACCAAGTGGGTAGAAGTTAAGGCCATGAAACATTCCAGAGATAATAAGGTTGCATAATTTATTTATGAGTAAATTTTCACATGGTATGGGGTTCCAAGAGAGATAGTAGTTGATCAAGGGGCTCAATTCACTTCAACCCATGTTACAACACTAGTCAATGAGTACAACATAAGGAACAAGAATTCTACTCCTTATCACCCTCAGGCCAATGGCCAAGTTGAGGTGACCAACAGAGAAATTGAAGCCATTTTGACCAAAATAGTGGCTATCCATAGAAAGGATTGGACTTACAGGACTACTTGGAAAACAACTATAGGCTTCACTCCATTTAAGTTGTTGTATGGAAAGACAACTATGATGCCCATTGAATTTGAGCATCAGACTCTTAGTACTACAATAGACTTGGGGACAGATATCTTTGAGGCATAAAGGGACAAAATCATGTACCTGAATGCTTTGGATGAGATGAGGAAGGAAGCCTTGCATCACATAGAGGTAGTGCAGAATCGAAGAATAAAGTGGCATGAAAAATTTATAAAGGACAAAAAATTCCAGCCAGGTGACTGGGCACTGCTCTATGACTCAAGGTATCAGGATAATGCAATAAAATTGCAGACAAGGTGGCTAAGACCATATGAGGTTGCTGAAGTCTTTTCTAATGGTGTTGTTTAGCTCACTACCATTGACCCTATCATATTTAAGCTACTTGTCAATGGTCATTGCCTTAGATTGTATCAGATGCCAACTTTCAAGGAGGAATTCTTGTAATAGTTCACTCAACATGCAACAACAGAACTTCCTACAGCCGAAGGAAGTGGACCTAGTGTCCCTCCTTTTGGCTAATTAAGGTACATAACTTGTCATAATAAAGACTTCCACTTTTGTGGGAGTCCACTTCTTCATTCATTCACCCATCTACCCATCCATCTCCACCTTTCTCTCTCTTCCATCACTTCACTTCATTACACTCCACTTTCATTAGTTGCTCAACTAATTTCTTAAAAGGTGACTGGTACTTTCTCCATAATCTTTGCAACAAATATTCCAAGAATTTAGGTATGTGCGAATCAATTTGTTATATCTTAACTATTTTTTAGTACATTCATTTAATTATTGTACATTAATATGGATGTTCTCCATAGCATGTCATTATTCTATACCCTTATAAAATAGTCATTACCACCTCGCATGTGAGGACACATGTGTAAATTTAGGTTGGGGGGAGGTGTGAATGCCATGCCTATGTGTTAGTCCATGTTGGTTTATGCCAGTAAAGTTTAAATTGAGCTAATTTGAATTCTAAGTGAGATAATGGCTCGCATGTGTGAGGTGACACCAACCACCACCATTTTTCTTGATCATAGCTTTCATTTATTAATCCTTTATTACCTTTATTGCTCCTATCATAATCCTAAGCCAAAAAGGGAAATTCAGACAACACTGGCATTAGAAATTTAGCAACATTGTAGGAAGGAGAAATTTAGATTTCATATGAAGATTGTAGGAAGATAAACTTTGCAGAGTGATTGTTTAATTGCAGAAAATTGAACAATGTGAGGTGGGTTAATTTGAAATGAATCCACAGTTCATGATGTATTACTGCAGCATGCACCTTGCCAGGCCGAGTTCAAAAATTGTAGGTGGTTAGATTATTTTTTGAAGATGAATGGCTTTAATGAAGATGTTGCATTGGAATTTTCCTAGACATTGTCTGAAGGAAAGTCCATGATAAAAGGGTTGGAGGTCATAGCTACTGAAGAGAGGATTGCAGAAGTTACAGGGTTGCCTACCAATGGTGAACATAACCATACTACCAGAGATGCTAGGTCATATAGGGTTAGATTTATAGAACTTGGTGACCCTCCATTGAGTGTGGACAAGCAAGGTGCAAAGAGAACCTCTCTACCTGAGCCATGGAAGCAAGTAGCTATTTATGTTGTGAAGTACATTACCTGTGAAGCTCTCCAGTTGAATCTACATTCTATGTAATTCAAACTCTTGAATCATATGAGGCATGGGATAAGAATGAATGTGCAAAATATACTGTAGCACCTTTCAATCATGGCAGTCAAGGCCCAAAAAGGTAGGGTTAATTCTATTTCCCACCATTGTCTGATCAAATCACTAGTTGAAAAGTCTCTCCATGATGTGTCTAAAATGACTTAGGAATAATTCTTAAATATTGATCAAATTAGACTAGAGCATTTGTGACCTAGGGTTTTTCCCCAACCTCGTAGGGGTATCAGGATATTGAGCATGGTTGAAGCCACTCTTGGTCCCTCAACTTCTGGTGCAAGCTCTAGTATAAACCCTCATGTAGTTGAATAGATCATAAAGATTAGTTCTTCTAAGATAGAACATTTAGACAAAGAAAGTTTCTCTTCAGATTCTGATGATCATCTTCCTCTTGTCATCCTAATGAGAACTAGGGCACATAAGAAAGAGGTAGAAATAAGGAAGGAAAGGCTAAAAATCAAATGGTAGAAAAAGAAGTGCCAAGCTCTAAGAAATGGAAGGTTGACACTATTCTTCCTATAGCCAAAGAAAAACATGAGAGCCCTCCTAGAAAATCAAGACCAGTTGGGCCAGCCTTTGGTATGTCTCTGCAGGAAATCCCTAAGCCTAGAGAAACATCACGGGAGTACATAGAAGCTCCAATGGGGCAGGAAAATGTTGAGGAAAAGGACATATTTGACGAATCAACAAATGTGGCATTGGTAGATATTGCTTCCATCACTGAACAAGTTGAGAGTCAAGAGTATAAGGAGAATCAGGAGCTCCTATAGCAAGAGTAGAAGCAGGAGTTCCTGCAACAAGATCAAGAACAAGAGGCCCTGTGGCCAGATATGGGAGAATAGTTAGCACCCCTGTAGTCGGAATTGGCTAAACAAACAAAATCCCTGTAGCTGGTACCATATGAAGAGCAAGCATCAGTGCTAGGAATTTTTTTGGTAGGAATACATAATCCCTCTGATTTTTCAATGCACATGGTATCCATGAACTTATAGAAAGAGATGCATAGGAGGGAGGATGAATGGAAAGAGGAGAAACATAGGCTAAAGAGGGAAACTCAAAAGAGAGATGAAGAGATTGAAGATATGAATGAGGAAATTGCTACTTTAAAGGAAAAGGTAGACAATATAGCAACCTTAGTACCTCATATATTAGAATGCGGGACTCCTCCAAGGGTCTATTCTTTGTATTTGAAGGAGAAGCATCTTTCTTTTAAACTAGCAAGGATTTTTTCAAGTTTTAATCCTTCCATTGAGACTCCTCTTGAATTTTTCAATGCTTATCGGATTGTTCCTCTTGAAATGAATTTTTTTTGTGTGAATTCTATTTGCATAATTATGCTGTGACCCAAGACCATGATTAGAATCCATTGTTGTATGTTAGGATGTCTAATTAATGGAATTTATGTCCTAGATACATAATGAAATTAGTTGGGGACAAAAGTTCAAGACTTATAGAAAAATGGAATCCAACACTCCCCTATCCATCAGGGATGAATCTAGAAATCCAAGAGATATTTTTAGGGATTGGTATAGAATCCTTTATAGACCAAGCTATAGCTATAGGATCCTACTAGAGAGAGAAGTAGTATACAAAGAATATGAGAAGGTAGCAAAAACTATAGGGGAATATGTGATGGAATACCTTTCACAAAGGTGGAATAACCTAACTGATGAGTTAAAACAAGCTGAGACTCACTCTATGCAGAACTATGTTGTAGCACTTAAGAGAGTTGATAAATATATATAGATTGGAAGGAGAAAGGGACAATTTTGGCTTCCACTAACTTTTCAGCCACAAATCCTATTATGGCTTGTGCCAAATTTCAAGTATTACCAGTATGATATAGCTACAAAGAGACATAGATGGAGCAGGTCGGATAGACAACAAGGGTTCTATTGGGACCCTAATTCACACACCACAAGAACTGATGTAGGACAACTGGAAGTTGCAAAATTTAGGGCATTGACTAAGCAGAAAAACAACACTTCCTCTATTGGAGGACCAACAAAACCTTAGGTTGGGGGGAGTGATGAGTCTAGTTTATGTTTCAATTTTGATAGAGTTTATTATCCGTGTGTTGTAGTTGTCATAGACTTTGATACTTGGATGTTGATGTTTTTATGATATTTCCTCAAAACCATAGACATTGGGTGTAAGCTTATTTTTGTAATCTTTAATGATGTTGACATGATATATGAACTATCTATATTAATTTTACACGTGGATTAATGAATGTTACTTTAAGATAACTTTATAGATATGCAATTGTTGTGCATACTAATGTTGTCATGCATATATAATTAGAGGCCCACAAAATTGAAGAAGATTCTACTAGCTGATCATTTACGATAATGGTCAACAAGGAAATCATTCAAAGGTCAATGGAGGGAAGAATCTCAATGGAGGGAGATTCCTCATTCAAATCAAATTGTAACCACCTTGTAAATGGTCTTAATTATCTATTGAGTGAATATAGGTGTTACTATTGTGCAAAACCTATGTTAAGGAAAACATGCTTGACTAGATTCCTCGAATGTGTGACCGCCTCTCCACTTTTTTATGATTTCCTTCAAGTGGTGTCCCCCTAATCTGTTGGAGAGGATCACCTTGCTGGGTGGTTAGTTCATAGCTTTTCTTCTTCTAAATAAGACTCGTATGCTCCTTCTTAGAAGGTTGATCAATATGAGGATGTACTTGAATTCTTAGTTTTTCTAGTAATATAGCTATACTGTTCTATTGTACTCATGTTTTCCAATGAATAAAATGAAGTTATAAGTTCATGAATCTGAGTTTACATTCACTAAATCATTTGACTACAAAATCCAATGAAACTGTCCAATGAAATATGTATAATTGTATGTATCGTCGGGTGCTTGTAAAATTTGATGTGTAATTTTCAATTTTTTGAAAGTTTATCCCCAACCTTCTTTGAAATTTTGATGAACCTAGGGTTCGTCGAGATGTCGGCTATCATTTTCATCGAATTTTTGACAAACATGAAAAATAGAAAAAAATAAAAATGTGGCTGACATAAAGAAAAGTGAGTTCACATCTGATTTATTGCAACAGTGTTTTTATCTACTTGAGATAGTTTGTGGAGAACTAAGGATGATTTTCTTGGGAAAAATTAGAAAAAATTCAAGAAGATATCGCCAAGTTTAGGGTAGTCATTGTATTTTTGTAGAATTCAGTTGTGAAGTTAGATTTGTAGTTCGAGGTTTGAAAATCATATTTTAAAGAAACATCTCATCAAATTTCATTTTTAGAGGTTTAGGGTTTTGAGAATTTCATGTCCAGATTTTGTTCTATGGAATCACCATAAGATCACAACCAAGGAACATATTCTTGTGACTGTAATTATGTGATCCATAACTCTATTGGTCATGTGGCACAGTTGTGCTATAACAAATACAAGATGCATTCATGTGTGACCCAAGTTTAATGTGGCTATGTTGTGATAGAAATGGAGGCACTCATATAATGTAGTTAATTCAGGTTGTATAATGTAGGTGTCAATCATCATTGGGTGCATTCAGGTTGTCTCAAGTTTAGTAGGTTAGGATGTAATTATAGCATGATCGAAGAGTGATTACCTCTTGCTGCAATAAAGAGCCTATAACTCTGGTTGATATGCAGAGTGGTTGTGTTATATCAATTATGTAGTGCATTCAAGCACAACCCATGTTTAATGGGCTATTCTAGAGAGTGATCAGATTTTCTAAACTTGATGAATGTTACTTGACATATATTTGCATAATTAAAATTCCTTGAGGGTTTTGGAAGTATCCATTAGTATCCTATATAGGGTTTATAATGATTTTTTATTAATTAAAAATAAATAAATGATGTATTTTCCACATGAGAATTAGATAATGTGGAGATCTCCTAAATCTGCTGACACACTATCCTCTTTGGCCTTTGTATTCATTTACTCAGCTACTAGGGTTTTGCATGTGAGAGCATCTTTAATATCTTCATGACCATGGCTTTAAATAGATCTCGGACTTTGCTTTAATCCTTTTCATGGTAACCCTTGAGTTCCATAATCCACCTTCAATCTCTTCTAAGAACAGTGTCTTAAGCTAGATTGCATAGTATGCATATAAAGCAAGTCCTTCATACCTACCATTGTTCCAAACCACCACTCACTGCCTTGCTTAAAATGTTGCCTCCATAAGCACAATAGCATGTTTTAAAATCATAATTGCTAGTGATTGACCATTAAGGTAACCACTTTCATCATGAAGATACAATGAGATTTTTGTCTTCAAACTCAAGGAATTATGCAAGATAACATTGTGAATTTTTTGTTGTGTATGATTTTATTTTCTTACACATTTAATGCTTTGCTAACTTCCTTTAAGACTAGGTATTGCACCCTCAGCTGCAATCTCAAACAACTCACTCGCTATCACTTGAAGATTCCTTTTATGGGAATCCTTCTATAAAATCAAACTATGCCCTATAGACTGCCTACTTACTATAAGGGACTCATTGTTTCATGGTATTGTAGTTTTTAAGATCCTTCAACCTTATTGACACTACTTCAAAGTCCACAAGGTATTATTCACTATTCTCTCATCTTTGATGAGTCTCAAAACACTGCTCAAACATGCAATCCACTACCTCCATTATACATTAATGGCTAAGAAGAAACATTGAACCTATGATTACCACTGTTACTTCATTTGGATAGTCATTCCCTAATTAGTTTTCCTTGTCTAACACTACAAAGCATTTGAAAAACCCTTAAGGTTGCAAGGGGGTAAGGAAACTCAGTTAAAATCTCCACTTTACTATGCAAGGTTTGAGCTTTATTATCTTGTCAACTCAAGCCTCTTTTTGACTATCACATCTCAAGTGACTGTCATTCTTCTTAATAGATTGCTTTACAAATGTCACTAAGCTACATAGTATGCTTGTTATTGTTTACAATCTTTAGATTACAAGATTTTTTTATTACCTACAATGTCTCAATCTTTCGGTATTGCAACCTCACTAATCGCTTATAGTTATTGTTTATGTTTTACAGGAGGCCTAGGGTTTGTACCTAATCATGCTCTTACCAATGCTTCTGTTATTTTTTATTAGGGCTCTCTCAATGTTGAGGGCCCTAGGGATAAGCTTGTCATAAGAAGTGACACATTGCATCTTTAACTAAAAGGATAAATCTGTATTGACATTAGCAATGATGATTCTGAATTCTTTCTCCTTAGGAATAGGTCACTTTCTCTTACTAGCTCGCTACCTCCATTGTTGTAGGAAGTTTGCGGTCAAGTTCAATATTCTGACTTTAGGAGTCTTAACGGTTGGAAATCATAGTAAAATCAGAATTTAATAAGTTTTGGAATTAGCATTTTAAAGTGTTTTTTGGGGTCATTAACTTCAAACTATCTTCTCTTTTGTAGGGGTGGTTGCATGCCAAATTTTTTTGGTGTAAAATATTGGAATTATTAGATTATGTTACATGTCTATGAATAAAAATGATTGGAGTGTGAGTTTGATATTTTTTGAAGATCTAAATAGTAAAGCTTGGTAAAGAAAAATCATGTTAGATAATATTAGTCCAAAACAAAATGAAGAGACACTTGATAGATTGTGGGCTAGATTGAAAAGAAAGGGTGATGGGAAATGTTATTGTCCTTGCAATATTGCAAGGGCTTAAAAGGCTTGAATGACTTTTAATCACAATTGAGTTGAGAAACATCGTAGGCAACATGGTCATGTGTTGAAGGGGGCATGATTATTGTCCATTGGTAAGTTGTTCATTATATGTGTTTATATTGATTGAATTTTGTAAATTTTTATATCTTTTATCATTATATATATATATATAAGCACTTGATCATGATCATGGTTTATTTGTGTCTATCATTATTATAAAGGTGGGGCACCCTAGGGAAGATGATATGGATTATCACGGCCCGAAAAATGTGGTTTTTCAAGTGGACAAACATGGAGTTGTGAATATCGAAGATGAAGTTAATGATCCTATGGAAGAAGATGATCATGCGCTAGAAAACACAGTTGAAGATGATGGTATGAATACATTGATCCATGACACATTTAGTGGCAGAGCTAATCATGATGATCAAGATGACTTTGATGATGTTCACGATATACCTATACTTGAGAAGGCATATGAGCCCCTTTATGAAGGCTACCAAACAATTTGTCTCTTTGTTGTATTGTTGTTGTTGAACTTGAAGGTTATGAATGGTTTATCAAACATAGCAATCTCACGGATGTTAAGGTATTTCATATATGTCATCTTTTTTCATCTATTTTAATTGTTGTTAGTTCATCACTAGTAAATAAAGGATGAAATATGTACCATTAATATTCTTTATATTAACAAATTATTTTTTGTTGTAGATTGATTGGTGAATTTTTGTTACCACCATCAAATATTTTACCTCGCTCATACCGAGATTTATCTGCCATTATGAAAGATATAGGAATGGAGTATCAAGCAATAGATGCATCTCCCAATGATCATATTATATATCATAAACAACAAGAATTTGCAATAAAATGCATGGAATGTCATACCAGTAGATATTGAACAGATCAAGTAACAAAAAAGGTGTCTCGCAAGGTTCTTTGTTATATTCCCATTATTCCATGTATGCAATGATTATTTAGTTGTGAAAGCTTAGGGAAATTTATGGATTACCATGCACATAATAGAAGTGGAGATGACATTCTTTGAATGCCTACAGATGGTTCTGCATTTAGGGAAATGGAGGAAAAATGGCCACACTTTAAGAAGAACCTTGTAATCTCAAGCTTTCATTGGGAGCGGACGGTGTCAATCCATTTGGAGAGCTGAGATCTATTTACTCAGTGTGGCCTGTTTTTGTTATCAACAATAACATTCCTCCATGGATGTCAATAAACTGGAGCACATAATGTTGTCAATGATTGTTCCAGGTATTTTTTAGATCAATTTTATTTAACGTGGTAGCATCTCATTTTTCTTATTTGTTGCATAATGACTTATAATTTTTTCATTCAATAGTCATGTACATTAATTTATATATATTGCAGTAAAATGGCTATAATAATTATGTAATGTTTATGTTCATTCAACTAGGTAAGTACCAAGTTAAAGATATGAATGTATATATTGAGCCTCTTATCGACGAGTTACTAAATTTATGGAATGGCATCACTATGTGTGACGTCTCTAGACTAATAGGACAAAGACAATTTCAATTCCATGCAATGCTTGTATGGACAATTCATGATGCCCCAAGGCTAACACATTTTTGTGGTATGTTATAATGTTTGACTGCACTTTAACAATATTTAATTTGATGAAGTAGATATCATGCCTGCTTTTAAAATAATATATTCAGTATATATAATTAAAAAAATTGACATATTTAATCCAATTATATATGATCTTGCAGGTCTTCAAACAAAGAGAAAATTTGCATGTCCAATTTGTGGTCCGGAGATGAAATCTTGTCGTTCAACAAGCTTAGGAAAGCAGGTGCTTGATGAGTATAGGCACTTCCTCCATAGAAATCATAAGTATTGAACTACTGAAAAATACTTTTTCAATGGGAAAAAGGAGACTACATCAAAACCACAAAGAATGACACCTCGCCTATGGAATTTGGAATATAATAGAATTAATCGTCAAGGTTATAGATCGGATCAAATTGTTTATCTATCATATATGATATGTTTTGAATTTATATTTTTATATTGTGTTGTGTTTACTCATGTTGTAATTGAAAATGATTATCGTTGTTAATTTGTTTAACTTATATGCTTCATGAAGGTCATCAAGGAATTAATGGCCGGCTTCCATAGGGACTGGAAAGTTATCCCAGATAATTTAGTAGGTTTCCCTACTATGAGCAGCTACAAATTGTCCATTTCTTTGATACAATGCATATTAGAAAGAATATAATAGAAACATTGTGGAAAATATTGGATGGAAGGCATGACAAAGAAAAAATTGTCAAAATTTGTAGTGACATTCAGGAAGCCAATCATGCAATGAAAAATGTCATTCAATTAAATAGTGATGGAGACGAAATTAATATAAGTGCCCTTCCTTGGTTATTAGAGCAGCAAAGCAATGCTATAAAAGAAGTCATACGAAAAAATTGATTTCCCATAGGATTTGCTGCGAACATAAACAATATAATAACAAAGAAAGGTGAATTTGGGTTAGGGATGAAAATGCATGATTGGCTTACCTTCATTAAGGTAATTATTCTGGTATATTATATAAACTTGTATAATGCATGTACTTTTCAGTGTATTGTGTTTACTAATTTTGGAAAAATAATGAAAAGATCATTTTATAATTGTTGCAGTACGTTCTACCTCTATCTCTCCCAGACAACTTTGACAACAATGTCAAGCAAGTTATATATATGATCTTGGAAAATACATGAGGTAAGTAGTGAGATTTGTTCAATTCATTGTATACATCTTATAATTGCCATTTGTTTTACTTGTTATGTAATATACTATATATTTTTGTTAAATCTCATTAATATATTTGCACCTTGAATCACTTGTAGATGGCTCTCATCTAAAGAAATCCATAAAGAAGATATAAATTATTGGAAGAGAAAAAATCCTTGTCTAATGTGTGAAATGCAAAAGTTTCTACCTTCAACATTTTTCAATGCACAAGAACACTACCTCATACACTAGGTTGAGGAGATTGAATTGTGTGGACCTGTACACAGAACGTCAATGTGGATGGTTGAGAGGCACTTGAAATTTTTGAAGGCTTTGGTTAGACAAAGAGCACATCCTGAGGGTTCTATGGTGGAGGGATATATGGTATACCAAACTATGGTGTACATTAGTGAATATCTTCCTAAGTTTGCAGCAAAGATCCATGTAGATCGCATTTGGGATCCCAACTCCATTAACAAATTCGAAGGGGAGTACCGATGGGGAAAGGTAGATTGAGGAAAGTGAGAGGTAATTATAAGATGGTCATGGAGATTAATTGGAATACATTTTACATATGGTTTTTATGTATATTGTACTTATTTAATTTTTAATCTTTAATATACATCAATTATAATTTAAGGTCGTATACTGTGGTATTTAACTAATTATACATCATTTGTGAATTTCAATTTTTTTTATACATTTGGTCGAGAGTGGGATGCACTAAATTTGTACCTTGCCAACAATCTTGATTGGATGACGGTATGGATTGAACGATGTCAACAATTTGGTCACACATTAACATGGGAAGGTGTGGCTTCATTGGTTAAAGAAGCTCATCGTAATGGAGATTCCAATGTTGCACAATGGGAAATTGATTTAGCATATGGTTTAAGAGATAAATAGGTACGTATAAATATATTAATCACCCATATTATTTAATTATTTTCAAGTATATTGATGTATATATATGTTGAGATTTTTTTCTTTGCATACATTCGGCCAAGAATAAATATGTTTATCAACTGACGATATTGCAATAATTTTTACATGTTTGACATATTGCAGGTGAAATGCCACAAGGCTATGTGGTGCAATGGTCATAAATTTTGAATCAAAATGTTGGATGACATGAAGAAAACTTGTGATTCTAGTATAACTGCAATATTTTAGGTGACTAATGTTTCATCTAGAAGCGACATATATTTAGAAGTCTCATAAAATCGATACTATGGGATTTTGGATGATATACTTGAGTGTCACTTTAAGTCCTTCAAATTAATTTTGTTTGTCATTCTATGGTATAGGATACGATTGAATGAAAATGATCCTAAGAGAACTGTTATTGAACATGATAATGGATTTACCATGGTTAATACAAGGTTGATCGAGCGAGCTAGAAATGAGCCCTATGTTCTTCCAAGCCAATGTGAGCAGGTATTTTACTCAGAGGTTCCAGGTAAACCGGGTTGGTCATTTATTGTTAGACATGATCCAAGAGGAAGGCCGATAAAGTATAATGTGTTGGAAGAAGAAGATACCAAAGAACTAGAAGATGATGTAGATGATGATTAGGATCAACAATTAGTTAATGATGTCCCCGACAAAGATGTCGAAAAGGAGGAACTAGATCATGATGATGTAGGAGTTAATGTTCATGAAGATGATATCCATGTGGATGATGACACTATCAAAACTAATATTGATGACGATGATGATGATATGACAATCCTTACAATGTCGAATCTAGATCAGATGATATAGACATAGTGTTGGATGAAGAAGAAGATCAATGACATTGAAATGTATAAGTTATGCGATTATATTATCTATTTGATATTAATTTCTTGATAGAATTATATTTGACTTATGTGGTTACATAATTAATTCATGACTTTTTTAATTTTTATTCCATTACATAATTAATTTAATGTACTTTTTAATGTTTGAAAGGTAAAAATATTAAAACATTTCAATAGTGATGTTAACAACCTTGAAATTAGTGTGTTTTATGTTTCATGTGATCATAAAATATTAAAAAGTCAGTTGTAGAGGTGGTTTTTCATTGGTTGATATGTAAATGCCTTTAAAAGGCATAAAGTGATCATTGTAATGGTTGTTGATGGTTGAGGATTTAAAATACAATCTCTTGACATTCAAAAATTTGAGTTTTTCTTCAAAATTTCTATATTTTTCCTATTATGCAGCACTATATGGTCACATGCAGCCATATTTTGATGTGAAATCAATTCTAGGTCATGAAGATATGTGTTATCTTTGATTTGAATCTGATTTGAGGGCTTAAGGCGTTGATTTGAGTTAGAAAGCTTCATTTCTTTGCATACTGCCCAGTTACCCTATTTTTGAGGGTTTTGTAGTCCAAACATGATATAAAGGGGCTCTTACACTTTTTGTGATTACTGTATCTTGTGTAAGAGGCCCCATGGATACTGTTGTAATTGTAGGATGCATGAATAGAGCATAGAATGAGAAATAAAGAAGGTATAACTGCTGTCCTCAAGAGTTTTGTGAAGAAAAGCATGTGAAATGAGAGGTTCAAGCCTAGGTTTCAACAAAACATGTATGGGAGATCTGATTTTATGAATTTTTATCTATGTGCAGACCTAATGGGTTGTTTTTGAACACTGAATATAAATAATAGACATACACACACACACACATGCACATATATATGTATATATGTACATGTATGTATGTATCTACATGTATGTATATGTATTTTTATATGTAAATATAAATGAAATTACTAGATGCTCTCCTAGAACAATAAATGCAACATGTATCATTAAAGAAATCTATATCTATGTATATAAATGTGTATTTCTAAATGCAAGTGTAAATGCAAAGAGCATATAGTTTTGTAGTGTTATAGATACAACATATCCATAAATTAATGTAATTAAAATTCTAAAGTCTTCAACACATATAATATGGAATCGATCAAACTATTAAACTACATGAGAAATAAATGAAAATAGTAAATGCATATGTATGTGTATTTGTAAATGTAGTGTAAAATAAATAAGAATAATGAAAATTATAAAAGAATACAAGGAAAGGTTTAGAGTGTAGAGTGGGAGAGAGATAGAGGGTAGAGGGTTTAAGGGTTTAGTGTTTAAGGGTTAATGGTTTAGGGTTTAGGGTTAAAGGTAGAGGGTGTTGGTTTTTTTTTAACACTGTAACTAGGTTGGTCTTCTAATCTACCTATGTGATTGCCAATTCCAATCAAGGGCAGTTCAAAGGACCTAGACCAAATAATGAGGACTTTAAAAAGCCTCATACACTTTAGGCTCTACAAGACCTAGGAGGGTGATCCCTTAATGTGTTTACAACCTCTGCACCAATACCATAAACAACATTAACACATAACAGAGAATCCCATTGAATAGCTCAACACAATAGGATAATATCAAATAAAATTGGTTGTTCACCGATAATATCAACTATGTGGAGCATGAGATAACTACAACACAATCCATAGTAAAATATAGTCATTAATTTGCAATTTGTATCAAGCTCTAGGCAAAGACAAACAATTATTGAACTACACAAATAAGTACAACTTAGATCAATGCCATATATCCATTGCAAGAGTCAAGTTAAGCATCTTAAAGGTTTATGACATATTTAATACATAACATATAAGATCCCAACAATGTGCATTACAATTTCATCGATTATGCATTCTCACCCAATAATTACTTATCAAATCCTTGCCACAAAACATATCGCCTATAATCCCATTCCAAGAGCGTTTTAACTAATTCCTTAGGGATTGGCTGAATAAAGGATTATACACACCACAATCTTGAGATGAATGAAACAACCCTTAATTAATGCACTTATTCAAAATTTAGATAATAAATAATACCCGGTGGAGAGACATGAGTTTGAATTTATCATTTCAACTCAAATGCTAGTACTGTTATACAACATTAAATCCCCATAAATTCAAAACCAATTACAAAATAACTCAGAACCTAAATTGTATTTTTCTCTAAATCCATTGGACTTTACAATTTTCTCTGCAACTTCACATAGACTCGACCAAAAAATATCTAACTTGCTAACCCATACTTCTGGCCTTGAAATCCTTATTATAGAAAATGAAGGAGAAAATAAGCATCGGGCTAGAAAGTACACATGTCACCAGCCAAATGAAGCATCTGGTGATATTCCAAAAATAGTTACAACAACCATCACCCTAGAGAATATTCACATTCATCATGCGGCCTAAGAGGTGAAGGCGGCAATGAAACCCGCGAGCCTTGTCGAGAAAGAAACAGAACGTTGCCAACTGCAGCTTTGATTTTCTGCCATTTAGTGATTCATTGGCACTTTGTTTCTCAGGTCCAAATCTTTGTTGCCCTTGCTGAATAATTTGCTTTGTTGTTGTTGATAAAATTACAATTGCACTCAAATTGCGCCATTTATAAGGTGTGTATTTTGTGCTACTGGGTGCAGGCTGTAAAGATTCATAAAATTGAGCTAGGACACTAATGATTTTATCGCTGCAATACTTAAAGATTCATAAAATGGAATTGTCCACCGGTGGTTTGATCTAATTTGTTAATTTCACATGACAAAAAGCAGCGCTTTCCAGGGCGATGCTTACAGCAAATGGAATTTGCCTTGGTCGCGTGTACTTTGTCGTGATTCGCTGCCAACCACAAATATCTTTATAGAGTGTAGATTGGAGAAAGTCTTGATTTTTGCTAGCGGTGGGCTTTGTGGTGGAATTTCAAGGCGTTAATATGGAAACCTTGAGGCCTTATACATGACATCCAGATCACTAGCCCTAGGGATTCAATTTTCAATCAATTGTATCACTACCTCCTGATCCCTATCAATATTATTTATTGCATCTAATAGCAAAGAATATAAAGAATGTATAGATAGCAATTTACTATCAATATTTTCATTCAAATGCCTTAAAATAGTAGTAACAATCTCTTTTTGCTTTAAAAGAGATCCCTCGTCACTTAGCCTCAAAGATGCCTGTAACTCATCAATTCTTTGCAAGAGCTGCTTCTTTGTAGGATCGACATAGCACTTTATTTCTTCATCAATTTCCTCTAAAGAAGGGGTGAAGATAGGATTCTGACTGGGAGACCCTAGTGTGGAAACAATTGGAGAAGCAAGAGGCACTGACCCTGCTATGGAAAGTAATGTATTGGTCCCTGGAGCACTTGATGTCTCCCCAATCTGTCTATATGTGAACTTTTCCACCTTAGTTTGCAACTCAACATTCCTCTATTACATCTTGATGTATTCTTCAATCAAAATTTTATACTTCTCCATTAGGATTTTATTTTCAGCTTCCTCCCTTTCAGCAGTCTTTTGGGCCAATTTGGCCACATTCACAGTTAAACTAGTGGCCTCGGTGGTTGAGGTCTCTGAAGCTCTCTTTATTATTAATCCCCCTCTGAAATTTGGATTAATGTCTGTAATATTTGGCTTTCTCCCTTGTGGGGCCAATGCCCAAATTGCCAAGGTTTTATACTCTTCACTGAAAGCAAAATCTTGAAGTGCTTCCTTGACTTCTTCTTCATATTCTTGCAAGGGATGGTTGGACTTCATAATAGTATTAAAGGCCACTACATCTGCAATGTCCCATTAAGGCAGAATCAATACACTAGCCTAACTCACCAATTTTTTTCCTTCCTCAAGAGTGATGTTCTTAAATTCTTCCATTAATTCATCTTTCACTTCCTCATCATTATCTTCGTCTAACCTATCAAGTCTTAGTTCTCTTCTCTCCTTACATTTATTTTTATATTCTTCAAACTTCATCCTCCATACCAATTACAAGAGTACATGAGTCTTTACAAATGCATTGTCATCTAGAAACTCCTTACATGCTTCCATTCTTGCATCTTGTACACTTTTGTCTTTCATATCTAAATTAGATAAAACCAATTCAGCTGGCTTGGGAGGGGAAGGCATACCAACCTGCATGTCCTAATCATTAACAATAATTTCATCCATCAAACTCTTATGTGGTTGATTAGCTCTTTGCATTTTAGGGCTTGGCTCAAATGGTGGTGATGGGGGACTATCTTTTGGTGATGACTCTAGATGAATGATCTTAATTTCCCTAGGCACTTTGAATTTTGGACCTAGTTGTGAAGGCAACTTCATAATTTGCTTCCCCTTTCTATCCACTTCTTCCTCATCATTGTTGCTATCCTTTTTTCTCCTGTAAATGGGCCACTTTTCTATAGGCTGGTATGTTAGCCTTGTTTCAAATGGTCTAGAACCTTGTTCTTGTACACCCAGAATCAAATCTAAGTTTACCTTTTTGGTTCTCAAAGCGCCCTTAATCTCTTTTAAGTTCTCCATAAAAAAATCAATTTTCTTATGGTGGGGACTAAACTCCAACAATGGATCATATTTCGGATCCATTTTGTGCACAATATCTATTAGCTTATCATAAGCTATCCATTTCTCCTTGCTCAACTCCTGCTTATTTAGGTCGAACTCATTTATGATCAGGTCCTCAGGAAAGTTGAACTCATGCACAAAATTTTCAGCCTTTATTATTTGTCTAAAAAGGGTAAATAAACCCTTAGGATCATGCCGCCACTTTGGAACACATCTCAAATGATAATCCTCAAAGAATTTCTCAAAGTGCACCCCGCCTCCTTTTGAAAAGGAAAAATCAGATACCACTGTATAATCAAGGAAAAATGTTCCCTTACCCCTCCCTATGAGGTTGTCCTCATGGATGCAATCTATTTGCCACATAACTTCTGCAAACTCCACTCTGTGTGACACATTGTATGGCAGTATCTAAGGGGCTCCTTGAAAACCATATACCCTCAAAACAATGTTGACTGGGTATGGAATAATGCCACCCCAGTTATGGCTGACTTTTAATTCTGGCTTCCTCCCCTTTGGCCTAAGAAAATCATGTAATTCCTCAGGAATCCTAAGTACATTCACCATCAATCTAGCCCTCAATCTGGAAGAAAAACAATTATCAAATTGCACATAACTAGTGCTTTCCTTATTACAAGATAGATCTCCAGCCCATATCTGTATTGGCAATCTTTGTCCATCAACTGATTGCTTTAATTTCATCTTCTCAAAGAAGAAGTCAGCATTCTTGAATAAAAACATATGCATCGGCATAGAATGCCAAAAGAATTGAGTGTCAGTGTCATTTTTCTGCAGCTTTCACAGCCCCTCATGTATCCTCTCAGCTAAGAAAGAAGCAAAGTCATATGTGATAGAGAAGTTAGGGAGTTGTATTTGCACCCCCATGAACATGTATGCAATGGGCATCATCGCACCAGGACTGAAACCCAAAATATGACACAATGAATAAAAAGTGGCCATGAAATAATTTGCAAAACAATTTAATCTGAAAGGTTCCTGGTCACTGGGGCTGATATGAAATCTTGAACCTCCTGCCCTAGCCAAATGAGGTGGAAGCAATTTAGCTCTGAAAAGAGACTTCAACTTTGCATATTCCTGCTTCATTTCCTCAAGGTTGATAGGCACCAAGTTTTCACTCAGTTCACTCAAGTCAAAAATCTGTTGAATATCATCTTTGTTAATGCTTAACAAAGCCTTTCCATCATTATCCCTAATTACCTGTGTGACAGGGTCATATCTTGCAGCTACTGCCCTAAGCAGGTCTACATCAAGGAAAACATTCATTACCACCAACTTCCCCATATCATACATCCATCCATTTGAAAAAGGGTGAGGAAAATTCCTTTTTCCATACCACAATCTAAACATTTCCAAACCTGTGAGAGGAACCCTAGCATCGGCTATGTTGGAACAATTGTTTACTAACCCCTCCCCTAGGATTTTCCCTTGCATTAGAACCACTCCCTTTTTTCTATCATTCATTGACAAGGGAAATTGATCCAGTAAATCATCATACAGGTTTCTTTTTAAATAGTCAATCTAGCCAGAATGTTGCTTGGGTGGTGCCATCTTGGACAAACTAGGGCTTCTTATAACTTCACACTTCAAATAGCTAGGACTAGCTAGAGATATGAAATTACATAACAAAATATTGTAGTTTCTCACAATTTAAATAAACTATAGCCCTAAAACATTTATCAACAAGCCCTATGATAAGTACAACAAATATTTTCCTTAATTCAAGCATAGAGTGACCGGGAAACACAAAAATTAACTCACGGCTCCTTTCACAGAATTCCCAAATTTTGGCTGTCATGGTTCACAACCTTGCTCTCAGCTTTGAAACTGGTTTGCAAAATACTTGAATTCTTTGTGACACACATAAAGTAGGAGAATTTATTTTATTTAGATCAAATTATGCTAGTAAATGTCTCATCCACCATTAAAGCTCACTTGCACGCTGCACGAACAGTTCC
This sequence comes from Sequoia sempervirens, assembly GCA_007258455.2. Lineage (NCBI taxonomy): Eukaryota > Viridiplantae > Streptophyta > Pinopsida > Cupressales > Cupressaceae > Sequoia > Sequoia sempervirens. The sequence goes on along the minus strand of VDFB02293820.1, from coordinate 14,460 downwards.
AACCATATTGATGCAGATTTAAATTTGAGCCGTCGATCCTTCATTTTGATCAAATCATCGACGACTATCTTCAAAATAGGCTGACACAATTGCCAACATGGCCATAAGGGGCTCACCACACCATATGCTACGAAGGAAGTCCACGTGGCAGTTTCCCGCAATATCGCAATCGGTAAAAATCTTGCAACTTCAAATCATGTGATGGTGGGCAACCATAGATTTTGAGCATCAATGATCTTGTTCCTTCAACACAGTCATCGGCCCTATCATTAACCCTCGACCAGATTTTCCATGAAGATTATAACACATCCGTCGATTTGAATCACATGCATCTTATGAGCACTTTAGTAACCCACCTTTTATTGTATTTAAGGCTGGATTAATGTTCCATAGTATTTCCTTTATTCTTTCGGCTTCATCAAATGAGACACATGGCAACCACCCGTGATATCATGATCAATGGTGGGGCCATCGCGGGATGGTGGGGAATGACTGAGATCAAATGGTAGTTGATCAACGGTCATGCAATTTCATCCCCCAGAAGGACACATGGTGCCCGCCCGCGATATCACAATTGGTAAAAATCCTACAACTTCCAATCACGTGATGGCGAGCAACTGTCGATATCTATAGGAAATTTGATCAATGGTAGCACGAATTCGATCCCTTTTTCAAAATAAAACATTCATTAAAAAGGACGAGGGGACATCACTAGGCCAATGGTAAATAACAACATAATTTGTTTTTTAAAAGATGAAACACGGGGCCAACCGATACTTAGGAAATAAAACCCTGCAGAGGAAATAAAGTATTAAAATCAAAGGGACTCAGCCTAGATGAACCGATATGACATAAGTTGTTTTAAAACCCCATCAAAAGTAACAATAAAATAGAACCCATCCAAAGCGTGAAATAAACATTAGGGTTTTACATGAAGACAAAGCTAAAGCCCCAACCCTTAGAAAACTCGAACACCATGAAAGACCAAAGACATAAGGGAAGGCATGAGTGAAAAACAAGGAGAAAAATACTGAAGTTCCATCAGTGGCTCCAGTTGGGGACGTTCATTCCACTAGAATGACGTGAGAATCTAGAATCTCAGGTAGAGCAGACCAAGATGCAGAGATGACCAAAAAGGGATTGTTCGGACAAAACAACCCCAACTATATACAAAATATATACAAAATATACAAACCTAAACTACTATTCATGGAAAAAAATACTTCAAGTGAAGTATAACTTCAAGAACTGTCCATGAACTAGCAGTTCCAGAAGATCTCCTATCATATCTTGGAGGAAATATGAATATTCACCCCACTTACCATTAATAAAAAATGGACCCAACCAGATTGCATCAAATTTCCCATGTTTCCCTTTATCTTCCAGTCTGGCATTCCACATTAAAACCAAATCTCCATCTTTGAAACTCCTTGCAGTTGCCCTCTTGTCATACGAATTCTTTACTGGCAATTGCAATTTTGCATTTCTCTTTTGGGCTTCCCTCCTGGTTTCATCTAATTATATAAGAGCTTCCACTCTCAATTGCATCTCATCATCAATTTAATTATAATACATTTGGAAAAACTTATGCATTTCCACTAAGTTATTTTGGGGCAACCTGGAATTTATCCCATAAACCAAGTCAAATGGGGCACAACCTATTGCCTTCTTCACAGTTACCCTATCTGCCTAGACTACTAATCTCAGCTTAGAATCCCAAGCCCTTTTATTTTGATCCAAGATTCTTTTAATAATCTTCATCAAGCTTTTATTGCTTGACTCTACTTGTCCATTTCCCTATGGGTGGTATGGTGATGAATAAGAAATTTGGATTCCATGCTTCTCACAAAACTCTATGTATTCCTCAGATCTAAAACACATTGCATTATCTGACACAATCCTTTCTAGACATCCAAATCTAGTCAATATGTTGCTCATTAGATCCCTTAATGTGTTTACAACCTCTGCACTAATATCATAAACAACATTAACAATAACAGATAATCTCATTTAATAGCTCAACATAATAGGATAATATCAAATAGAATTGGCTATTCATCGGCATTATTAGCTATTTGGAGCATGAGTGTAATACCCCTCCTCTTACTGTTTGGATTTATTAATTTCTATGCTTTAACTTGATACGTTGATACTATGATGATACTATTATGGTTTGATTTGGTTGGTTTGAAGTTTGATGATGTTATTCCTTTAGTGGACATGATCATTTGATATGACATTATTAGTATGATTTATGTTACTCTGTGTGTTGATTGGATTATTGTTTATTCAAATAGTGTTTCATTAATGTTTTTATGTCAAATGATGATTCTATGGTGATGTTATTTAATTCAGTATTATTTTATAATGCGATGGTTAATAATTAGTTATGATGCAGTAGTTAAGTAATCACATTATCTTATGATCAATTTGGTTAGAAATGTTAGTTTGTCATTGATATTGTAACTGTTAGAATAGATTAGGTGAGAGGACAATGTAGCATCACTCGTTCATGAGTGCCCTGCTACACTGCAATTCCTTCTCACGATAGGATGTTTGACTATATATATATACATGTGCTACTTGACGTTTATTTGGATGCAGGATTGCAGGAATAAGTCTCGATTCCACCTACTTCGGTAGGAAAGGGCGAGCAATAAATTAACCCAATGGGTAAAAATGTTGAAAAAGGGAGTAGGTTTGGAAGTGTCCCCATCCCAAGTTCGTCGTCCTGTTGTAGTTGTTGTGTCATGACTGAAGTGTTGTCCTTGTTGTTATGCATTTTGATTGTTGAGTATTTAATTATGGTTAGTGTTCGAGCAATTAATCTTATTTGATAAGAAAATTAATTAAAGTTGTCTTGATGTTTTGATTTAATTGCAAGTTAGAAAAATGTTAAATGTTAAATTTATTGTAAATTAAAAAGGTATTTAATTAATTATAGTGCAAGAAATTAAATTAAATTAATATTGTTGAGAATAATTAGATGTTATCTTTTTATTAATATTAGATTAGAAAATCATGTGAAGATAATTATATATTATATTTTATTCTAATATTAAATTAGCAAATCTTGTGTGGAAAATATCTTGTGTAAATAATTAATTTTTAATTAAAAATTTTAGATAAGTGCGAGCTTTTAAAAGCTAGAAAAGGACCAATAAGAAAAGAGGCTGTTTGGAACAAGAAAGCGGAAGAGCTTTTTGGAATATTTATTTTGATTTATTATTTTTATGAGAGAAGGATTGACACACAAGTTTTCTTTTTGTTTTGGGGGACCTGGAAAGAAAGAAAAAAGAAAAGAAAAAGAATTTGGTTGAAAACTTCTGGAGAAAATAATTGTTTTAAAGATAGATAGATTCGAAAAGAAAGTTGCAGGAGGAGATCGAGAGGAGGCTACAAAAGGGATTCTTCTTCAGACGAAGGACTCCAGGTTTTCTCTTTTTTAAATTATTAATACTTTGTAGATCTGTAAACAAATCTGGTTGCTATGTTTTCAAAAATTGTTTGAATGAAGTTTTATGATTTGAAAACTCGTTTGTATTAAAACCCTCGAAATCTTCTGTAGGAAACTTTAGTAGGACCTATCCGAAATTTCTTCAATATATCTTAGTTCTGAAATTTATTGTGTTTGAGATAAAAATCGTGTTACTGTTGAAACTACGTGCCAATTTATTTTGGGTTTCTTGTAAATCTATTTGGCTATGTTATAATTCTGAATCTCGGTTATATATATATATATATATATATATAAACACAAGTTGATATACATATTTGTATGACAATGCTATTGAGTTGTTTAAATACATTTTATAATTATTATGTACCTCTGTAATTATTAGTTTATGAGATTGGAATAAAATTCATCCCTATTGTAGGTTTTATATGGAGGGTATTGAATATAATATATTTAATTAATTTCATGACTCTTTTATAATCTATTATGTATTTTTTTCTATGAATTAAATTTTAATGTGAAATATATATAGATCTAAATAATATGTTCTGGGCAACACAAAATAAATAAATAAATATATTTATGCTTGTATGCTGGGTCGGGCCTCGGTTTTTGTATATTGAATAATATATTTATATTTTTTTGAAATAAGAAAAAACATCTGAATGAATTCAATTTTCAAAATTCATGTTGATTTAAAATTACAAAATATGAATTGTATATATATATATAATAAAATAAAATTTTAAGTCTTAAAAAAAATAAAAAATAAAAAATAAAATTATGATTGATTGGGGAGGGGATGGCAGAGCCATACCCCTGTACCCCCTCCCTGCGTGGCGTATGGGCGGCGGCAGTCAAGGACTGTCGTACCCAACAGCCCAAGTGGCTGCTGTGCACAGCCATTGGGGAGGTCGCAGCCTCCCTTTTGGGAGGTACACAGCCTCCTCAATGGAGGCACACCTCCTTCTTTAAAAAGTTCTTTTAATTTTATTTTTTTTAAAATTTCATATTTTTATTTAAAAGTTAGTAAACTAATTTAAATTTAATTCGAATTTAATTTTATTAAATAAATTTTATAATTTGATTTTTATTAATATTTAGTTTATATAATTATATATATATATATATATTATTTATTATTTAATATATATTTATTATATATTATTTAATATATTCATATACATATATTTATTGAGTTTTAATTCAATTTTTATTTTTATAATATTCGAATGTGTTTTAACTTGATTTGTTTCATAAAATAATTTTTGTAATAGGATTATATTAACTTTATTAAATGATTATTTTTATATGTATAAACATTTGTGTAATAGAGTTGTTTTGTTGTAAACGTGATTTTTAATATGATAAGAATAGGAGAAGTTGCAATTATTTAATATAGTTGTGCAAATTAGGAATATATTAGGTGAGTTGAATTGAATTGGATTTCTTTCGAGTTGATGACTATTTATTTGAAACACTTTGATTAGGGAAGTCAATTGTGAAATTTAGAGTAAATGATTGAGTTGCCTTTCATAAGAGTTTAAGTTGTTGTTAAGGGCTTCCCGAGATGGAATGCTTTTCTATTATGTTTTCTTTTATTCTCCGTGTCGGGCAAATGGGGTTAAGGATCTATGTAAGTCTTCCGGAGAAGTTCTCTAGAGTCGGATGTTTTGTGTAGAGGTTGAATTTGTGAATCACCTTGGGAATGGTGTAGAGTTGTACTATTATGTTGTACCCAGTTTCCACGAACGGGGATTTGTGCCTCCTAGAAAATAGGAGAGGGTAATGAGATTTGTACCTCCTTTGGAAGGAGTGTGTTTTCGTATTTGATTTCCTCTAGTGTTCGGAGTGAGTTTCCTTGTTTTGTTTTCTCTTGCGATTGGAGAGGTTATGTTGTCTAGTTACCTATTGTGGTATTGTACCTTATGTGTTGTCGATAGGAGACTGGCTCTTTGTGGGGGTCCGACACACAAAGGGGTGCTAGGGTAACTCCCTAGAGTTTAACTAAGTGATAATCTAAAAAGAATTAATGAGGATCTTTCACACTAATAAAGATAAAGAATGTCTCTCTCGTGAAGCAAGTGAATGATAAGGCTCGAGATGAGATGGGACGCATAGTTTTGTGTGAGGGTCCGGCGGCCGGTAGAGGCAAGCCAGGGTAACCTAGGATGGGGGTCCGGTAGCCTAGGAAGGTTGAGCCAGGGTAACTCATGGCAATTTATGCATGACACTCTTCCTATGTCAACAGTCATTCAGTTATTGTGAGATGTTCATGATCTTTGTTCTCTGGAAGCTTTGTAACCTCGTGTTGAGTGATATTGTGATTGTAGTTGTTAAGTGTCTTTGTGATTTCAGTTGTTAAGTGATATTGTGTCTATTGTGGTTAAGTGATTTATTGATTTGTCTTTGGTTATTGTTGGAAGTAGTCTTTGGTATTATGTCTTGAGTTTCATTGATGTTGTGATTGTGACTTGTTATGTTCTGAAGTGGTTTGTTGTTGTGCCTTTTGGATTTTCCTTTGTATAGTGTTTTTGTGGTCTTTGATGTTATGTTGTCTGTTGAGAGTTAGTATTGTGTTACTATTAGGCGTGCTTGGTCGGGGACCCTTCCTTGTCTACTCCCAGCATGAGGGTGGTTGGGTGGAACATGCTTCGTACCCCGTTGGGTTTCCCTTTCTATTGCAGATGTATCTTTATTGCAAGGTTATGGAGGATGTTGATGATCCAGTAATTCTTTGTACCAGATAGATGTATATACTTCTGATGTAATGTATTCATTGATGTATTGTCTCCCACATGTGTTGGGATGACCTTGGTGTAATTTGTATATGTGATTATTGAGATGTATTTTCAGTCAATTGTATTTTACTATCATTTGGATGTAATGTATATTCAGGCCATGTATTTATTCAGGATCATTTGTTATAGCTGGTTATGTTGAGTTGTATCTATCAACATATGTAACACTTTATATCGTTATAATTACATGTATTGTCTTATGTGCATATGTTATTAATATGGTTATTGTTAATAGATATTTTAACTGATGAAGTGGGAATGAATAGATTTATATAATTGTTTAATTATTGTTTATTCTTTTATCATTGTTATGGGTTAGTGTAGTAATGTCACCTCGTGTACCCCAATGGGATCAATTGTGTAACTTAATACATTGTTATATTGGAATATTTAAATACAATCTTATGTTCTTTGTTTAAAAAAAAAAATTGTTCCGTTGTTATTAGTTCCTTTAGGGTTCGCACGGCGGGGCATTACAACTTGGTATCAGAGCCCAAGTTTAAACACTGGGCGCTCTGGGATAATGTGGACCCATTAAGTTGTTAGTTGCGTAGGTAATACTTCAGGCATTATGAGCCATGGCGTTGACCTAGGTGCTTTGTTCGTTAGTTTATGTTTTTCCTTTTTGGGTTGATCTGACTTGGCTACCTAGAAGTTGTTACATGGTGTAGGTCTAATGGCGCAGGAAACTAGTGGAAGGGATAGGAGCCTCGGTGTAGTGTACAATGCACCGATATCCTTCCTACTGGAAGAATGCATTATGGACAATTGTGTAGTGTGTGAATTTTGTGTGTTGTGTGTGGTGGATGACAACCAGCTTTGTTGTTATGTCCACCCTTGTATGTCCTCTTGTGATTTACCTCATTGTGCAAGTGATTGCCTGATTGACCCTATGTGGTCTTGGAGTTTCTTTTGCGTGTTATATTGTATGGAATTATGGAATATGGTAATAGGAAATGAATGAATATGTGGTTAGTTATAGAGATTTGTGGTGTGTTCTCTGCGTGGTTGTTGTGTGCTTACTCTTATCTATATAATGGCTTCCTGGAGTAAGCCATATCCTTGGGGGGGAGGATGTAATAACCCCATGTTACTGACACTTTTTGCTACTATTTGTTATTCTTGTGTGTGAGCTTGATACTAGTTGTAATGGTGATTAGTTCACCGTCTTGGTGTGTGAGGATGCCCCCTGTATTAGGGAATCTTATTTTCTTTTATTTACCGGCTTCCTGGAGTAAGCCGATTTTATGGGAGGGAGGATGTAATACCCCTCCTCTTACTGTTTGGATTTATTAATTTCTATGCTTTAACTTGATACATTGATATTATGATGATACTATTATGGTTTGATTTGGTTGGTTTGAAGTTTGATGATGTTATTCCTTTAGTGGACATGATCATTTGATATGACATTATTAGTATGATTTATGTTACTCTGTGTGTTGATTGGATTATTGTTTATTCAAATAGTGTTTCATTAATGTTTTTATGTCAAATGATGATTCTATGGTGATGTTATTTAATTCAGTATTATTTTATAATGCGATGGTTAATAATTAGTTATGATGCAGTAGTTAAGTAATCACATTATCTTATGATCAATTTGGTTAGAAATGTTAGTTCGTCATTGATATTGTAATTGTTAGAATAGATTAGGTGAGAGGATAGTGTAGCATCACTCGTTCACGAGTGCCCTGCTACACTGCAATTCCATGATAGGATGTTTGACTATATATATACATGTGCTACTTGACGTTTATTTGGATGCAGGATTGTAGGAATAAGTCTTGATTCCACCTACTTCGGCAAGAAAGGGCGAGCAATAAATTAACCCAATGGGTAAAAATGTTGAAAAAGGGAGTAGGTTTGGAAGTGTCCCCGTCCCAAGTCCGTCGTCCTATTGTAGTTGTTGTGTCATGACTGAAGTGTTGTCCTTGTTGTTATGCATTTTGATTGTTGAGTATTTAATTATGGTTAGTGTTCGAGCAATTAATCTTATTTGATAAGAAAATTAATTAAAGTTGTCTTGATGTTTTGATTTAATTGTGAGTTAGAAAAATGTTAAATTTAAATTTATTGTAAATTAAAAAGGTATTTAATTAATTATAGTGCAAGAAATTAAATTAAATTAATATTGTTGAGAATAATTAGATGTTATCTTTTTATTAATATTAGATTAGAAAATCATGTGAAGATAATTATATATTATATTTTATTTTAGTATTAAATTAGCAAATCTTGTGTGGAAAATATCTTGTGTAAATAATTAATTTTTAATTAAAAAATTTAGATAAGTGCGAGCTTTTAAAAGCTGGAAAAGGACCAATAAGAAAAGAGGCTTTTTGGAAAAAGAAAGCGGAAGAGCTTTTTGGAATCTTTATTTTGATTTATTATTTTTATGAGAGAAGGATTGACACACAGGTTTTCTTTTTGTTTTGGGGGATCTGGAAAGAAAGAAAAAAGAAAAGAAAAAGAATTTGGTTGAAAACTTCTGGAGAAAATAATTGTTTTGAAGATAGATAGATTCGAAAAGAAAGTTGCAGGAGGAGATCGAGAGGAGGCTACATAAGGGATTCTTCTTCAGACGAAGGACTCCAGGTTTTCTCTTTTTTAAATTATTAATACTTTCTAGATCTATAAACAAATCTGGTTGCTATGTTTTCAAAAATTGTTTGAATGAAGTTTTATGATTTGATAACTCGTTTGTATTAAAACCCTCGAAATCTTCTGTAGGAAGCTTTAGTAGGACCTATCCGAAATTTCTTCAATATAACTTAGTTGTGAAATTTATTGTGTTTGAGATAAAAATCATGTTACTGTTGAAACTACGTGCCAATTTATTTTGGGTCTCTTGTAAATCTATTTGGCTGTGTTATAATTCTGAATCTCGGTTATATATATATATATATATATATATATATAAACACAAGTTGATATGCATATTTGTATGACAATGCTATTGAGTTGTTTAAATACATTTTATAATTATTATGTACCTTTGTAATTATCAGTTTATGAGATTGGAATAAAAGTCATCCCTATTGTAGGTTTTATATGGAGGGTATTGAATATAATATATTTAATTAATTTTATGACTCTTTTATAATCTATTATGTATTTTTTTCTACGAATTAAATTTTAATGTAAAATATATATAGATCTAAATAATATGTTCTGGGCAAAACAAAATAAATAAATAAATATATTTATCTTGTATGCTGGGTCGGGCCTCGGTTTCTATGTATTGAATAATATATTTATTTATTTTTTGAAATAAGAAAAAACGTCTGAACGAATTCAATTTTTGAAATTTGTGTTGATTTAAAATTACAAAATATGAATTGTATATATATATAATAAAATAAAATTTTAAGTCAAAAAAAAAAAGAAAAATAAAATAAAATTATGATTGATTGGGGAAGGGACGAGAGCCGTACCCCTGTACCCCCCTCCCTGCGTGGCGTATGGGCGGCGGCAGTCAAGGATTGTCGTACCCAGCAGCCCAAGTGGCTGCTGGCACTACAGCCCTTGGCTGCTATGCGCAGCCATTAGGGAGGTCGCGGCCTCCCTTTTGTGAGGTACGCACCTCCTCAATGGAGGCGCACCTCCTTTAAAAAGTTCTTTTAATTTTTATTTTTTTTAAATTTCATATTTTTATTTAATTTTATTAAATAAATTTTATAATTTGATTTTTATTAATATTTAATTTATATAATTATATAAAAATATATATATTATATATTATTTAATATATATTTATTATATATTATTTAATATATTCATATATATATATATTTATTGACTTTTAATTCCATTTTTATTTTTATAATATTCGAATGTATTTTAACTTGATTTGTTTTATAAAATAATTTTTGTAATAGGATTATATTAACTTTATTAAATGATTATTTTTATATGTATAAACATTTGTGTAATAGAGTTGTTTTGTTGTAAACGTGATTTTTAATATGATAAGAATAGGAGAAATTGCAATTGTTTAATATAGTTGTGCAAATTAGGAATATATTAGGTGAGTTGAATTAAATTGGATTTCTTTCGAGTTGATGACTATTTATTTGAAACGCTTTCATTAGGGAAGTCAATTGTGAAATTTAGAGTAAATGATTGAGTTGCCTTTCGTAAGAGTTTAAGTTGTTGTTAAGGGCTTCCCGAGATGGAATGCTTTTCTATTTATTCTCCGTGTCGGGCAAATGGGGTTAAGGGTCTATGTAAGTCTTCTGGAGAAGTTCTCTAGAGTGGGATGTTTTGTGTAGAGGTTCAATTTGTGAATCACCTTGGGAATGGTGTAGAGTTGTACTATTATGTTGTACCCGGTTTCCACGAACGGGGATTTGTGCCTCCTGGAAAATAGGAGAGGGTAATGAGATTTGTACCTCCTTTGGAAGGAGTGTGTTTTCGTATTTGATTTCCTCCAGTGTTCGGAGTGAGTTTCCTTGTTTTGTTTTCTCTTGGGATTGGAGAGGTTATGTTGTCTAGTTACCTATTGTGGTATTGTACCTTATGTGTTGTCGATAGGAGAGTGGCTCTTTGTGGGGGTCCGGCACACAAAGGGGCGCCAGGGTAACTCACCTATAGTTTAACTAAGTGATAATCTAAAAGAATTAATGAGGATCTTTCACACTAATAAAGATATAGAATGTCTCTCTCGTGAAGCAAGTGAATGATAAGGCTCGAGATGAGATGGGATGCATAGTTTTGCGTGAGGGTCCGGCGGCCGGTAGAGGCAAGCCAGGGTAACCCAGAATGGGGGTCCCGTAGCCTAGGAAGGTTGAGCCAGGGTAACTCATGGCAATTTATGCATGACACTCTTCCTATGTCAACAGTCATTTAGTTATTGTGCGATGTTCATGATCTTTGTTCTCTGGAAGCTTTGTAACCTCATGTTGAGTGATATTTTGATTGTAGTTGTTAAGTGTCTTTGTGATTTCAGTTGTTAAGTGATATTGTGATTGTAGTTGTTAAGTGTCTTTGTGATTTTAGTTATTAAGTGATATTGTGTCTATTGTGGTTAAGTTATTTATTGATTTGTCTTTGGTTATTATTGGAAGTAGTCTTTGGTATTATGTCTTGAGTTTCATTGATGTTGTGATTGTGACTTGTTATGTTCTAAAGTGGTTTGTTGTTGTGCCTTTTGGATTTGCCTTTGTCTAGTGTTTTTGTGGTCTTTGATGTTATGTTGTCTGTTGAGAGTTAGTATTGTGTTACTGTTAGGCATGCTTGGTCAGGGACCCTTCCTTTTCTACTCCCAGCACGGGGGTGGTTGGGTGGAATGTGCTTCGTACCCCGTTGGGTTTCCCTTTCTGTTGCAGATGTATCTTTATTGCAAGGTTATGGAGGATGTTGATGATCCAGTAATTCTTTGTACTAGATAGATGTATATACTTTTGATGTAATGTATTCATTGATGTATTGTTTCCCACGTGTGTTGGGATGACCTTGGTGTAATTTGTATATGTGATTATTGAGATGTATTTTCAGTCAATTGTATTTTACTATCATTTGGATGTAATGTATATTCAGGCCATGTATTTATTCAGGATCATTTGTTATAGTTGGTTATGTTGAGTTGTATCTATCAAAATATGTAACACTTTATATCGTTATAATTACATGTATTATCTTATGTGCATATTGTATTAATATGGTTATTGTTAATAGATATTTTAACTGATGAAGTGGGAATGAATAGATTTATATAATTGTTTAATTATTGTTTATTCTATTATCATTGTTATGGGTTAGTGTAGTAATGTCACCTCGTGCACCCCAATGGGATCAGTTGTGTAACTTAATACATTGTTATATTGAAATATTTAAATACAATCTTATGTTCTTTGTTTAAAAAAAAAAAATGTTTCGTTGTTATTAGTTCCTTTGGGGTTCGCACGGCGGGGCGTTACAATGAGATAACTGCAACACAATCCTAAGATAAAATAGGTCATTGATTTGCATTTTTTAGCAAGCTCTAGGTAAAGACTAACAAATACCGAATCATACAACTTAGATTAGTGCCATATATCCATTGTGGGAGTCAAATTCATAAGTATTCAAGGGTTTATGACAAATTTAACACATAACATATACAATCCCTGATAACATTGCATTGCAATCTCATCAATATGTATTCTAACCCAATACTACTTATCAAATCCTTATACAAAACATATCCGCCTATAATCCCATTTAATCATTTTAATTAATTTCCCTTTTCAACACATGATAGGAAGAAGGGATTGGTTTTGATGCAAGGAAACACCCTAGGGGAGGGATTAGTGTATAATTGTTCCAACATAGCCTGATGGAACACTGGATCTTTGCTCATGCTTGGGAAACCTTTCACCAAAAGATGCCATGAATGCACCTTACCCAAAGTATGCTTTAGGACCTCCATGCATACAAACACAAGGATTTTAATTTATCATCTTGTAGTAGTGGTACCTAAGATGATGGTACTACCACTCCCTTGGAAATTTCTCTCTTTTTACAATTGGATACATCAATCCTCCTTTTGATTTTGTTAGAAATATATGAAATTATTTCTAAGCAATGCCTTATTGGGTCAATGAGATCACCAAAAGTCTAGAACTTCTCAAATGAAGGTATATTATTGACACCTATCCCTTTTCTATTCACTTGTTAGGACTTAGTAATGACTATCCAAAGAGAAAATGAGATAGTGGCAACAACCATTTATATTATTTATCTCACTGCAATCCATTTCATGGCTATAATCATGTTGTAACCCAGTGTAGATTTATTTTTCAAATTCATAGATAACATGAAGACAAACCTATAGCCTTTAATGGTACTGCTTTTATTCATGACTATGCTCTGTTCCCTTGAAGCACCATGATTTATGATGGTTTTTATGTTGAACATCTTCATTAAAACACCCCTGTGCAAGTATATGCCTTCACTATTATATCCTATTGCTAGAATGGATGATCAATGGTATGAAAAGGTAAAAATACAACTATGCTTTGCTTCCTTCACTACTTGTTTCTGATTGTTGATTGTTGTTCATATGCACTTGTACCATTGTAATGCTTGATGTCCTACATGAACCTGCATGGCTTTCTTGTAGCATAACCTCATAGTTGTTGTTCATATACACTTGTACTATGGCCTTGGCTTCCAAAATGAGACCTCTCCTAAATCATAACTGCTTAATTGCCATATGTAACTTTTTGTTTCTTGTATGCAATCATGATCCATGTTGGATCAATCATGATGACCAAAACCCCTACATGAAAGGTTATGAGCATAGCAATTGTATCTCGATCACATGATATGAGGGTTCCATTTCTATCATAAACCTATTGTAATGACATGTTTTCAATAGGAATATTATCTGTGTCAACTAGAGTTGATGTTTCTTGAATGTCTTTTCCTTTTATTCCTTTCCTTAAAACATCATGCATTGAATGTTATCTCACAACTTGTTCACCTAATGTTTGATTGTGAAGGCCTTGAATAGAGCCTTGTGTAGCTTTATATTTTGTTTTTGTTGTTGTCCTTCATGAGACCATTGTAGCATGCATTTTTGGTTGTCCTTATCAATGACAATGACCTTTACCTATTGCATTCACTTTCACCAATACAACCATGAATGAATAATATCAATCCCCTTTGCCTCTTGTAGCTCTTGCAAAGGTTTTGTCCATGTACTTGTATCATGACCTTGATTCAATCATTTCTCTTTTTTTGTTATGTGTAATAAATGCACATAGTCTCCTCATTTTATCTTTATTGGACAACCACCTCTCACATATGTGGGTGACCTAACAACTCACGTTCCTATGTGATGTGTGATTGTCCAATAGGGTTATGGTGAGAGGGGCTTCACAACAACTTGAAATGCTTCCTCATTATTTAAAAGATGCATAATTGAACTTGATGCATCTATGAAGTCACCTCATTTATAAACAGATCATGGATCTTCTTAAGAAGATTGAAGGACATATCAACACAGTATGTTGCATATTTTGAATCTATCATTTCATGTCCTATCTTATGTTACTAGTCTTTTATGGTATTGGTAAAATCCTAAGGTTGGGGTTTTGTCTTTGACTGAATCTCTCTATCTATCTCCCCTCTACCCATAACCCTAAACCCTAAACCCTTAACCCTTAAACCCTCTACCCTCTCTCTCTCTCTCTCAAGTCTCTCCCTCCTACCCCC